>JZLH01S0620419.1:56956-68031 GCA_001188425.1 Eucidaris tribuloides
CCCCCCCCCCCGCCCCGGGATTTTTTTCACATTTTATGTCAGGAGTCGCTGAGGGCAACATAACATTTTTTCTTGTCTGGATTTTATTGTCAAGCCTTGCAAGTGGAGTAAGACTAAGAGGGATCCTTAGTGGCGTCCATTTGTCCGTCCGTCCATAACACTTATGAAACTTGAATAATTTTGCGACCATTTACCCATTTGTAACCAAACTTGGATAGTAGATACCTCACAGGGACCTCAATGTTACTTGGGAGTTGAGGGTCATGTTTGTGGGTCAAAAGTCAAATGAGGTCAAATGTTAAAATTTGCCTGCAAGTTTCTACCGGGATTGGTGACTTTCTAACCATAAGCCCGTTTGTAACCAAACATGAATGGTAGATGCCTGACAGGGACCTCTTAACGTGCCGAAGTCGCAGATCTGCGACACATAATACACATAAAGGCCATAGAGGTTGAAATCCTCTGGCACGTTAAGAGTTAATGTTATTTGGGGGGGTCAATGGTCAAATGAGGTAAAAGATTGTGTCATTGATTTGCATGTCAAAAAACATCTAAAGGAATGAAATCAGCAGAAATCATATCCAATGTGAAGATTAATATAAATATACACCTCTCATAGAGACTTGGGGTAAAATATTGAGGTTTGGTGAAAATCTGGACGGTTAAACTTCATCCTTTTTCAAATGACTCTGACATCTTTTCAAAAAAAATCTGTGACGTCGACGTGCACGGGCCGTTCCAAAATTGTCCGATCAGCCGTTAGCCGAAGGTCGCGCAGAGGTTAGCCAATCAGTGCGCTCCGCTGGTCTTGCGACTGTCTCTCATGAAGCATGATACTCTTCTTGCAGACCTCGACAAAAACTTTACTTTTACCTCCCAAGTCAAGTGCCTGACAGTAAAATCCAAATGCCCAATCTAGACCCGAGTTGTTTTTGACTGTCAATCATTGCAAAAAAAGGCACTGCCTGATCAGGGCAAGTTTTTCCAGACGATTTCCAGGTGCCCCGGGCACTCGGGTACCCAAGTTTGATCGAGCACTGCTTTTCGTCAGACTGCAGAAAACAACATCAAATTTTTAAAAAAATTGTTAAAAATAACATACTCGATATGCTATATGTTCTGTGTACAGATATTTCACAATTTTGCCTCAAGATAGAGATTTTGTGAGAGTTGAATATCGGCTATAAAAAAAATAAGAATTCAAGAAAATGGTACCTCAGGTTACCATTTATGTCTTCATATTTGTATTTTCACCAATATTTCTCTCAAAACAGCAAGATCTCTGGGGGAACAATCCAGTTGAGTTTAACTTCCGCACCGATCCTGAAGCAATAAAAGAATAATTTTACCAAATGGGGGATATCTATTTGGTACCTCAAGGTACCATTGATGTCATCATATTTCTTTCACTAATTTGTCTCTCAAAACAGCAAGACCTCCGGGGTACAATCCAGAGTGTGAGAGTTGAATTTCTGCACCAAAGAAATAAGAATTCAACAATATGATGGATTTCTACTTCGTACCTTATACCATTTATGTCATGGTATTGATATTTTTTAGATTTTTCTCTCAAAACAGCAAGACCTCCGGGGGAACAATCCAGTGGAGTTCAAATTTGGCACTGATCCAGAAGCAATTAAAAAATAATTCAAGAAAATGGTGGATTTCTATTTGGTACCCCAGGATACCATTTATGTCATGGTATTGATATTTTTCAGATTTTTCTCTCAAAACAGCAAGACCTCCGGGGCACAATCCAGTGGAGTTCAAATTTGGTACTGATCCAGAAGCAATTAAAAGATAATTCAAGAAAATGGTGGTTTTCTATTTGGTACCCCAGGGTACCATTTATGTCATTGTATTGATATTTTTTCTGATTTTTCTCTCAAAACAGCAAGACCTCCGGGGTGCAATCCATTCGAGTTTAACTTTGGTACCGATCCTGAAGCTGCTCACATTGTGTTGAGGGAAACTAAGTGTCCCATGATCATGGTCCCGATAGAGACGTGCCAAGCCCATGGAATCTCGTATGTAAGTATGCAGTGAACATGCTTTTTCGTGACTGAAATTAGTCTACCTGTTTATGGTGGCCACCCAAAGGAAACAAAACAATGTGGCCTTTGTAGACAGGTGGCTACTATAAACATGTTCTTTAACACGTGATTTGCCTCCAGGGAAATATTTTCAGTGGCCACTATAGGCAGGTTGGCTGCTATAGAGAGATAGCCATGTTTTTTGTTTGTTTTTGAGATTGATTGATTTGCATGATTTGATCATTGTTTCTTTGAATGATTGAATTGATTTCCATTATTACTACTACTACTACACTACTACTACTACTACTACTACTACTACTACTAAGTCTGATTTTGTCCCTATTATGGGGGTAGCTGGATTCATCTCTCACAGCAATTACCCTTACCCTCTCCCTACACTTTCCCTGATTTGGTGCATCAATCCAACCCTCCCGCCACCACTTGCTTCCATGTCTTCGTTGATGATTATTGTTTTGTTTTCAAGACTGATTGATTGATCTGTGTAATTATATTAATTGCTCTTGATTTATTTATTGTTTACATGATTTTGTGTGTTTGTTTGATTTTAAAAACATTAATTTTGACACGTAATGGCCACCCATATCAGAGGGACAGTTCCAGCACCACCAACTTTTCATTTTTCTCATTATGTAGGAGTGGTTTGAAGAACTCAGTCGCAACGAGAAACCCAAGGCGCAGTTCATCTCGGCCTTCATCCAGCACGGACTTGCATGGAGCCGAGAACGAGAGCGTCCGAAGTATGTGATTTGTGACGGCTGCGCTGTGGTTGTAGCGGCAAACAGAAATGCCATCCGGGAATCGACTCACTCACCATGTAGAGTTGACCTTCAAGGAGAGGACAGGGGGAAGATGGCTGTTCTGAATTCGTCTTGCGAGCCAGCAGCTTCGGGTCCGAAAATTGAAATTGTGACACACTTTGATGTGAAAGAGTACTACAAGATGCTGAATGAAGTTGTAAAATGAGTGAACACAGGTTTGCCAAATTATATATGCACAAGACATTTAGCTGCAGTTTGAATTTCTGAAATAAAGATGGTACACGACGTTATGAAGTATTTGTTTCATGTTAGATATTGCGCAAAGTTAGCAATTTGAATTGTTTGCATTCAGGTTAAAAGTTACTGTGAAAGCAAGAGCAATTCAATTTGTTAATATCGACAAGAATTTGCTGCGACAAATTGCAATTTTTACATTGTACAATATCTACCTCAAACAAGATTGGATAAATTTTCTACATGATATTCACAATGTTCAAATGTTATTCAATGTATTATACAGAATTACCCATTGGCAGTAAGTAATAACTATTATTTTAATCCACATTTTTCAAATACAGCAGTAAAGATAGATTCAGGATTTGCAAGTCCATCATTTCCCTTTATTATGATTGCCAAATGGTAGTAAAGTACTTACAAATGGTGTATTGAAAGTTTAAGATCCATACGTCACATCACGAACTTATTGTTTTATGAGAAAAACTAATAACGATGTTACCAGAATATTGTTCTTTCTGTGAGGTTAAATTTTGCTAAAATTGCAGAACATGGTATGCATGATAGCTGACAGGCAGTGAGCGACTATGTACACTGCTATGGTTTCAACGGTTGAACTCTGCATGACACTTTAAGTTTCATATGTCGGGTTCATGAACAAAGCCACAAGGACATTTTCATGGCCATGATCAGATCTTACCGGAGAAGGCAAAGCATAAATCTGCGTGCTTTCAGAAATAGTTCGAATACAGTTTTGGCACTGTTTTTTGGTGAACACTTGTGACCTTTCTCCATGGCATATTATGAAATCTGATGCCCACACCTACACCTCATTACTGCAGCTGCAGTAAGCATGCATGTTGAAAACTAACTCTTGACATTCACATACAACTCAACATTAAACAAATAATGTAAAAGTCATTTCTCTTTTTGTTTTTTTTTTGGGGGGGGGGAGAAGGGTGAAATAATTATCCCTCAGGAACTGATCTTTGGTTAAAAATATATTGGACTATATTGTCTTTCAGCAAGGTCTGGGTCTTTCTTCCAATTAATTTTGTTCTCATGTGTACTCATTAATCCGCCTCCATGAAACGATTACCCCAGATCACCCCACTTTTGGCTGTGCACTTTGTAGTTTGATGTTTCTGTGTACTTCTAGGTAATTTTCTCAATGTCTTTCATCCTTTGCATAAGGAGATCAAGCTGTGGCATACGTTCAAAGTAGAGTTCCAAAATTCCCGGGAATTTTCAAAGCGGAAAATTTCCTTGAATTTTCAAAGCGGAAAATTTCCTTGGGAAGTTTGGGAAATTTTCCGGAAATATTGGGAATTTTCGGCAACTTTCGGAAAATTTGCATATTTTAGCGATTGAGTATTTGAAATTTGAAACTGATCATTCATCTAGATATCATGATGTCAAAACATTTACTGTAACACAAAGAAGAAAGGAGATGTAACAATGTAACTTCAGTCAAACAGTGATTTATGTTTTGTTTATTTAGTGAAATCATGAAAACGTGAACATTAATTGACTCATATCTTGGCTTTGTTTTCAACATTATATGTACGTAATATCACAGTAACAGCCAAACTTCTGATATGTGCCAGCCTGATGGTACATGTACATGTACTCAAACTTTGTGAAAATAGCAATAAGATGGACAATTTCAGTCATTGAAATAGATATTTCACTGGAATTTTTCACTTCATGCACATGCACTGCACACAGTGTACATTACAATGTGAGATCAGATAACGTCATTGAGACTACATGTACATCTCATACATGCATGTGTATTGTGTGTGTTCTCTCATTTGGGCCAATTTAACCTAATGAAAGGAACAGGCAAGCCAAGAGAGGTGAAAATTATTTTATTCTTGTGAAGTGCAGATATACAACAAATTGAATAGAATACTAATGAAATTTTCCAAAAATAAAATAACTTCCATTTAATATGATTAAAAAGAAAATTCCCCAAATTCCCAGCTCATTGAAAATTCCCGAAACTTTCCATGGAAAGTTTCCAACCCTTTGCAACCCGAGTTCAAAGTTCTACATCTTGTCATAACAAGGTGAAAAATGGTTAGCCGTGATATGACAGATTGATGTGATGGTAGATGGTAAGCCACAAATCTACATGGAGAAAAAAACAACAACTTATCATGACTCAATTAGGGACATAATTGTAACAAACACTAGAGTCTGACAGTGACAATAGGGTACCCAAATTTCTTCTTGCTATACAAAACAGTGACTCTGTTTCATGACTTATTTGAATGTTGATGGAAATTGTCCATCTATGAAACTCCAAGAAGGAAGGCAGGGTGTGTCTTTCTCGGTGCTTCTGATTTTCTTGATGTCTTTCATTCCTTGCATAAGGGGGGTCAAATTCTAGCACACTTCTCAGTTGTGTGGGATTCACATTCATCTTGCGCCAGAGGGGGAAGGGAATCTCTCAACATTAGCAGATAAAAAAAATATATATATAGTTAGACTTACCCAGCAAAACATGTGCAGAAGCACTGTGCACCTGGCCCATCTTTTTGTGGACTGCTACCCAGACCTTCCAAGGTATGTCTCTGATTCTTTGTGATAGCCTGCAGTTTGCTTTCAAGAAACAATACTCTGAAGAAGAATCTACATCATGAAAGCTAACTTCCCCAAGCCAGTTAAGGGCGAAGTAAGAGCATGCCTTACCCTCCTTGTAGTCACTTTCAAGTCTTGCTCGCAAATCTACATTGTCGATGCTTTGGAGATATTTTCCAATATCAAAAGCCATTGGTGGGGTCATCGTGTGACTCCCTGTTCTTCTCCAATCCAGTTGTCAAGGCTGTTGGGATCAGGAAGAGTACCAGTCGGTATTTTCAACAGATCAGCGTATGCTGTCGTCCTCGCCTTCGCAGCTTCGGAGGTCGTGGTGTCTACTGGAGCGAGGGCAGATGAAACCTTCGCAGCGTACACCAATGCAACCAGCTCCTCTTTTTGTCATGAAACTGGTAGAGTTCTCTCCCTCAAAAAACTCTTAAGTTGGCCTACATTCCACAGCCGAATATCATCTATGGAAATATCTATAGTATACCCAAATTTCCTCATGCTATCAAAAGCTGTGACTCTGTTTCATGACTTATTTGAATTTGATGGAAATTGTCCATCTATGGAACTTCAACTCCAGGAAGGAAGGCAGGTTATTTCTTCGAATCTATCTATGTGTTTGTGATTTTGTTGATGTCTTTCATCCCTTGCATAAGGGGTTGAATTCTTGCACACTTCTCAGTTGTGTGGGATTTACATTCATCTTGTACCACATGAAAATTGAACCAGTTTCATGATTTCCTTGAAAATTTATGTGGATGTCCACGAAACTCTAGGTAACACACACCAGAGGCTGTGAGTAGCAGTGGCCTGCCGTAATGTACTCTCATTCATGAATCCTTTGAAAAGACTTGATGTGTGGACATAATTGCAGCACACTTCAGAGTCTGCGAGCAGCAGTGGCTTGCCATAATTTGCTATTTTTCTTGAATTCTTTGGAAATTGATGGTAAATTATAGATTTCGTTAGAACTTGAGTAAAGAGACACTGGCATGCAGAGACTTGTTGTGTGGACATAACTGCAGCCGTATGTAGGGGATATTGGGTTGGGCTAGTTTCCCTTACCAGATGGAAATTGACCTGTTTCATGACTTCTTTGAAATGTGTTGGGTGGTGGTGGTGGTGGTGATGGTCCACAGAACTCCAGGGAGGAGACACTGATGTCCAGAGACCTAATGTTTGGATGTGATTGCAGCACATGCCACAATCTGTAGGGAGCAGTGGTTCTCACCAGACTGGAATTGACCCTGTTTGATGACTTCGTAGAAATGTGATGGGTGCTGGTGATGGTCCACGGAACTCCAGGGAGGAGTCACATCCAAAGACTTGATGTGGGGATATGACTGCAGCACACACCAGAGACTGTGAGGGGCAGTGGCTTGCCATACAGATGCGAATTGACCATTTTTGTCGAGCCCACCGAGGTGGAGGGAGACTAAGGGATCACTTTGGCGTCTGTCCGTTACGCTTTGATAAACTTGAATAACTCTGTGCTAAATGCTCCAATTTCAATGAAACTTGGCTGGAAGCTTGCTAATACTGACTTTCAAATTTAGAAGTATGTGAACACAAGGTCAAAGGTCACCAGCAGGGGTCAATGACCGTTTTTAGTCCAATGTTAAGTTTTTTGAGCAAGTTTTGTTTATGGCCCATAACTTTACCCTCCATTTGCCCAATTGAGACCAAACTTAAGTGGTAGATGTCTCATAGGGAGCTGAAGGTCACCACCAGGTCAAAGGTCACCAGCAGGGGTCAACGACCTTTTTGGGCCCAATGTTAAGTTTTTTTAGCAAGTTTCGTTTATGGCCCATAACTTTGCCCCCATTTGCCCAATTGTGACCAAACTTGGGTGGTAGATGTCTGATAGGGAGCTGAAAGTCACCACGAGGTCAAAGGTCACCAGCCGGGGTCAACAACCTTTTTGAGCCCAATGTTAAGTTTTTGAGCAAATTTCGTTTATGGCCCATAACTTTGCCCCCATTTGCCCAATTGTGACCAAACTTGGGTGGTAGATGTCTGATAGGGAGCTGAATGTCACCATAAGGTCAAAGGTCAGTGGCAGGGGTCAACGTCCTTATTGAGCCTAATGTTAAGGTTTTTTAGCAAGTTTCTATGTACGCGAAACTGGGCGAGACACATTTTGGCTATCGCCTTGTTCATGACTTCTTTCAAACATGATGGGTGGTGGTGGTGGTGATGGTCCATGGAACTCCAGGGAGGAGGCACTGACGTTCAAAGACTTGATGTGTGGACATGACTGCAGCACACACCAGAGTCTGTTGGGGAGCAGTGGGGTGTGAAGGGCATACCGGTAGACAATATTCTTTCCAAAGCCTGTTAGTAAAATCCCCATTGTATGATGTCCCGTTGTTGCCCGCTTGAGAATATCTTCTTGTTCTTTTTTAAGACTAAAACTACACCTTAAAACTTCTGTTGTAATTTCTTTTATCAAGGAAGAAGGCCCATCCATGGTGTCAGTTTCGTTTGATACAGATGCAGTATTGCGACGATCTCCCTGATGTGTGGGAGGAGATCTAGAAACACTACGTAGCATCGTCTGCTACAACAATCGTCTCCGTGAGCATGCTGCCCTCGGGAGATCGGTCTGTTGACTTGACCTTTACAACTTTCCGATTACCTTCCAGGGCCATGTTTGCGATAATCCGAGAACCGCAGCGAACGACTCCATATAGGCGTACATCGTGGAAATTATTATTGTGCACAAGCAAGTGCGAAGAAAATCTCAGATTTGGGTGAGTTATGCTGTCCTTTTAAAAAAATTCTAACAATATTCTACTATTAAGCACACTGTATGGAATCTTAGAATCCAACTTGTGTGGTGTAACTTCATTTTGGAGTGAAATGCTAAGAGAGTCGCTCTACACTCCCCACCAAAAAGACAGTGTCAGCTTTGCATTGTATTTAGCAGAGCTGCAAAGCTGGGTAGATAAAATGAATACAATCCTCACCTTGAAATTGTCGTCCAGAGACTCAATGTGTGGACATTATTAGTGCAGCACACTATAGAGTCTGGGGAGCAGTGGCTTATCAACCCTGTTTCATGATTTCTTTCAATAATGATGGGTGATGGTGGTGATGGTCCACGGAACTCCAGGGAGGAGACACTGACGTCCCAAAAACACATCAGAGACTGTGGGGAGCAGTGGCTTGCCATAGTTTCTCTTACCAGTTTGAAATTGTCTATGTTTCATGACCTCTTTGAAACAGAATGGGTGGTGTGGTGATGGTCTACGGAACATCAGGGAGGAGACACTGATGTCCATAAACTAGATGTGAAGACATGACTGCAGTTTCTCTTAACAGACAGAAATTGACCCTATTTCATGACTTCTTGATGTGATGGGTAGTGGTGATGGTCCACGGAACTCCAGGGAGGAGACACTGACGTTGAAAGACTCGATGTGTGGATATGATTGAAGCACACATCAGAGACTGTGGGGAGCAGTGGCTTGCCATAGATTCTCTTACCAGATGCAAATTTACCCTGCTTCATGACCTCTTTGAAACATGATGGGTGGTGGTGGTGATGGTCCATGGAACTCCAGGGAGGAGACACTGACGTTGAAAGACTGTATGTGTGGATTTCTGTAAATGTTACTAGCAAATTTCAATTGCTTTTAAATAACTAACTTTCACTCTGTATGACTTTATATTGAAGCAATAGTTTCCACTGTTTGAAATCATAATAGGTTTATTTGAATACAGTGTACATGGTACATGTACTTATAAAATATACTTATATTCGTGAATAGTTATACATCATGTACACAATCACCTTCACAATAGAGGATACTGTAAGATACACTCAGTAAGTTGCAACATACAGGTATTAGATCTCCATGCTTGTATCAAGGTACCCTCCCTACTCAAAAGTATTGCAACATACACTATAACGCATGCATTTTGAGTTGAAGGGGCCTTTCTATAATGATGTCCTAAGAAAGTTTATAATTGGAAAATAACAAATTCTTTGAAAAGAAATTAATGAACAATTGTTTTTCTTTCTTTCTCCATGGCGGAGAGATTATCAAATGCAGGCGCACCCATGGCAGAGGGGCTGGAACACAAAATTTGACATATTTTCGCCTCCCTATAGGGGTGGGGTGTTAATTCACACTAGCATCGTAATTTGGTTTCATATTTCCCGTAAAATGGTTTGGATGGCTTGAAAAGACTTCCAAAAACAAAAAATGCCGTTGTGTTCCTCTGACACGGTCTCAGAAAGAAGACATCACGCCGCAAAGAAGAAAGCGCCTCCTATCTTCAAAAGATAGTGATAAGGAGGATGAGGCTACTAATATAAAGATGATGACCTTCTCTCCACATCTTTATGTCAAATGTACTAAAAAGTTGCATTACAGCACATTTAGGATGTTTGCAATAATAAACCGCCTTTAGAATTGAGCAAGAATAAGAAATTACAATTGAGGAGGTCTTTTTCTGAAATATGGGGCGTATTCTCCTTATCACTATCTTATGAAGATAGGAGGCGCTTTCGTCTTTGCGGCGTGGTGTCTTCTTTCTGAGACCGTGTCAAAGGAACACAATGACATTTTTTGATTTTTGGAAGTCTTTCCAAGCCATCCAAACCATTTTACGGGAAATATGAAACCGAATTACGATACTAGTGTGAATTAACACCCCACCCATATAGGGAGGCGAAAAAAAGTCAAATTTTATGTTCCAGCCCCTTTGCCGTGGGTGGGCCTGCATTTGATAATCTCTCCGCCATGGAGAAGGAAAGAAAAACAATTGTTCATTGATTTCTTTTCAAATAATTTGTTATTATCCAATTATAAACTTCATTAGGACATCATTATAGAAAGACTCCTTCACCTTAAAATGCATGGCATTGCGTTATAGTGTATGTTGCAATACTTTTGAGTAGGGAGGGTACCTACTTGCTTGTATTAACTTCTATTGCGTACAACAGGTTAGACTGGCAATGCTGATAGGCTTCCATACATGTGCATAAATGTCTGTACATTTTGCTCGTGTGTGGGGATTATACATGTGTCAATTTGTATGCAGCCTACACATGTAGAGGTCACGTAAAGTGCAATTACATAGCCTATAGTTCACAGAGCTAACCATGCTAACTGCAAGATACTGTATAGTGTGGAAACCATGTCTATAGGCATTAGGCTCATGTTTGTTTTGAGCTCTTGTTAAAATTCAGCACAAATCGTATGTGTTGCACTTTACATCAATCTCAATAGCTTTGTTTCAATTTCACAGCGAAATCATCATGTTAACAGATATATATAGATTTCTTTGTATACAGATTTCTTTATTGAATGAGTTTTGCAAAATACATCTATAACCAGCTTGCATATGTGTAGGCCCAAAAACCAATCACTTGCGATCGCTGAGTCGGAAACCGACCCAGCGTCATGACCCTTATGGTGACGCG
>JZLH01S0620422.1:0-13663 GCA_001188425.1 Eucidaris tribuloides
ATATAAATAGCCGCCTTATTATTATTGTTATTGTTGTTATTATTATTATTATTATTATTATTATTATTATTATTATTATTATTATTATTATTATTATTATTAATATTATTATTATTAAACAGCGACGAAAATAAATGGGTGCAAACGGAAAAGGACCAGGGAAACTGTATACCGACGAAATTATGTACGAAATTACGTATGTTCAATGTCATTATACAACAAGCAAACCTCCTGTCTTTTCATTGACTGGTTTATCGTACCCCACCCCACCCCACCCACCCCCACCCACCCCCAGCTTGCACCGTCTTCAATTTTGTTAGGTTTGTTCTCCTCTCGATCTTTCCTGATTCCGACCTTTTTGCAAGTGAAGACCTTTGTCTCTCTCTCTTCAATATTTTGTCAGCATAATACCGACCTTTTTGCCGGCCGACCTTTATGCTGGTTACCAATTTGTCGGCCTAAAAACGACGTCTGGAGAATAAAATCCATTATTAATCCGGAGAAGACCTTTGTCTCTTTCCCTCTCTTCAATATTTTGTCAGATACCGACCTTTTGCTGTGTGCAGACTTTTATGCTAGTCGGCCTGATAACGACTTTTTGAATGATTGAAACTTCTTAATTGGGGGGGGGGGTCTCTTATATGGTACCGCCTACCTCCTGTATCTTCACAAAATTCTGGATTCTGTCTTAAATTTGTCGATTTCCTTTGGTTTTTTTTCTCCCTGGTCCTGCTTCGTTTCATTTTCATCTTTATCCATTCGATTGAGGGCTACGTGTCCCCCATGCTCCCCTAAGTACACCCGAAGGAGCAGTCTGTTGGTTTACCTTGAACTTGGAGTGCGGCCTTTTCATCAGGGTCCAAAGTTCTTCGATGATAACCGTGTCGCAGTACGACATAATCGGCCTATTAATTTACCTTATATCACAGCTAGGCTCAAATACGAATTCTCAATTTACTTGAAAGGAATCCTCTGGTGTTCCAGTTTTTAAGAGTAAGTCACTGCTTTATTGGAGGTAAGCTATTAAGTCAGAAAGATCAGGCTAATTGCTATTCTTCGTCTGTTGTCCGACAGAAGGTACCCTAGTAGGCCTATATTATGTTCCCGACAGAAGGACCTTAACACTAAATTGTCTCTGACTTGAAAACCATTGGCTCATTTCACATAAAATCAAATTAATGTGATATTTTCGATCCTTCTGGCAGTCTGTCATAAGTGCAAATATCAAATAAGGAAACATTTCTCATATTAGAGAAAATTTACTGTTAAGGCCCTTCTGCCAGGAACATAATGCTAGGGCCCTTCTACCAAACAAGCGACGAGTCTTATTCGACGGTATTTCAAATTGCAAAAATAGTGAAAACTGGATTCGCATATCACAGTAAGTATAGCAATAGTTTTGATAGGGTGTGGGTACGTAAGTTTAAAAAGTAGACCACATAAAGTGCATTTTTTCATGAGGAGGTAACGTTTTTTGTACAACTAACTTTTGACTAAACATAATATTTCCATTTCAAATGGCTTGACGTTTTGTTGGCTAGTGGCACAATAACCAAAAAGAAGCCGGGGTAAACGGGTAGAAATAATGTGAAAATTAATATATATGAATGTTCACCGTGAATTCTGTAAAACGTTCAACATGTTCAAGGGCGTATACTGGGGTTGCACTGGGCCTTAAAAAGACACCATATTCCGCGTTTTCGGTCACACGCATTGGTAAATGAAGTGGCGTCTTGAACATGGCGCTCGGTTCTAGAGCAAAAATTCTTATTGGGGGGGCTTACAGGGGGGCTTGACGGAAACATGCGAGGATGTCGAATGCGACGGAGCGGGGTGAGGGTTATGGGAGGGGGATTCCCCCCTCCACGTACGAACTTTTTGGAAAATACGCATAGAATAGACGTGATCTTTGGCATATTTTAAAGTATTATTTTTATGAGTTATTAGTGGATTATTTTCATAAAGGACACCCCTCCCACGGTAGGAACTTTTTCGAAAAATACACATAGAAAGACTTGCGTTTTTGGGGGGTGCGTAAATACATTTTTTTTTTGGGCAATGGTTATATCTTGTCCAAGATTAGGATTGGGAAGTCTACTTTCGAGGAGGGGTGTGGGAGTGGGGCACCCCCTCCCAACAGTAGGAACTTTTTGAAAATACCGCCATAGAAAAGATGTTTTTCTAGGCCATAGGAAATATATTATTTTTGGAAATTCGTATTATTTTATCAAGCGGAAGTCAAACTTGCGAAGCGAGCAAGCCGACTGAGCGGGGGAGGATGTGGGAGGGGTACACCCTTTCCCACGGTAGCGACTTTTTTGAAAAATACGCATAGATAAAAATGGTTCCAGGCCATAGTAATATACCTATTGTAAAGATATATTTCATGAAAAGATTATTAGGATTTGTTGTCAGGGTTTTTCAAAACATGTACAGGATAGTATATGAAAACTGTAATTGAGTACTCATTACCTTCTAGGGTAGCGAATGCGACCGAAACGTGAGGGAAGATGTGGGAGGAGCATTACCCCTTCCACGATAGGAGCCTTTTTTGAAAATATTTCATGAAAAGACGCGGTTTTAGGCATGGCAAATACATATTGCAGTGGTATATTTTTATCCAAGATTCGGATCGGGTATTTCAAACTTTTGCGAGGGGTTGAAGCAATCCGATCTGGGGGATGGGTGTGGTATAACCCCCTTCCCGCGCAGAAATTTTTGAAGATGCGATAGAAAAGACGTGTTCTAGGCATGGTAACAATACTAATCTTTGAAGGTGTTGTAATAGATATTACAGATTGTGATCAGGATTTTCAAAAGAGATGTAGGCCTACAGGAAGTATGTGGAAAACTGTATGTGAGTAGTCATACTTGTGAGGGAGGATGCGACCGAGCGGGAGGAGTGTGTGTGGAGCGGTTCCCCTCCCACGTTTACAAAATTTGTCGAAAATGCGAACGAGGAAAAGACGTGTTTTCTAGGCATGCGTTAACATGGTATATTTTAAAGGTTATACTGTGATAAAAGAATTCAGGATTTCAAAAAGATGCTTCAGTATGTGAAAATCTGTAATTCCGGTATTCATACTTGCGAGGCGGGCGGGATGACAGGTGTGGGATGGGACCACGGCAATGAAATGTTTAAATACACGTAGCATAAGACATGTTTCTAAGCCCACAGTAAATACATATTTACACGTATATTTATGCAAATAATATGGGATGTTGTTAGTTTTCAGAAGATGAACAGTAGTACGGTAAGCCTATTGAAAAAAATGTAAATGGAGTTGTCGATAGGGAGCTGAATTTGCGACTGAGCAAAGGTAGGAACTTTTTGAAAATATGCTTAAGAAAAAAGTACGCGTTTTCTGGGCTATGGTAAATACATATTTATTAAAGTCTTATAACTTCTTTCCTATTTATTTAATCTTTGCCAGACGATCGCTTTAGTTTATTTTTTTCTTTGTATTAATATTATTCATTGTAAAACATTTTTGTCCGATTTTTTTTTTTTTTTTTTTTTTGGGGATGAGGGGGGGGGGGTGCTTGAGCGATTTTTTAAATTTTATTTTTTTATATTATTTATATTTTTTTGAGGGGGGGGGGGCTCAAGCCCCCAAAGGCCCCCCCCCCCCCGTTAGAACCGCGCCTGGTCTTGAATGGACCCCTAAGAAAATTTTACACGACTTTTACATTATGTTACTGATTGCAGGTCGTTTTTTTTATTTTTATTTTTTTAAATCGTACAGATTTTGTTCAAGATGGCATCTGCGACAGAGAAATCTTCGAAGCCAGCCTGCATCATGATATGGAGTCCACCTCGTTGTGTCTCGACGGCATTTGCCCGTTCGATGGGAGCTCGTGGTGACACCGAAGTCTTCTGGGAGCCCTACCTATCATGTTACCATTACGGTCCCGAAAGGACCACGAAATGGGATAGTCTGGCAGAAAACAGTGAATTCGGTAATTTTTCGATACTACGATATTGACGTTAACGATAGATTCAGTACGATTTTAAGGAAGAAATAGGTTGCTAGAATTATTGTTTGTGCTAACTTTTATTAATATAAAGGTTTAATGTTCCGACAAGACAAATAACTTCAAACACCTACCCCAGGGGTGTGTCCAGGACTTCCAAGGGTCATGACCATAGTTTCGGGGACTTTTTCACAATAAAATAACAACAAAATGTGATTAAAATAAATGTCCAGTCCTGATCAATATCATTGACACAGCAAATTAAACAATTTTCATGAATGCAATGTAATGCAAAAATGTAACTGCAAACCCGATGTATATCACAATGTCTGTATGTGAACTATTCTAGACGAAAGAAAACATTGTTATGCAGCCTTGTGATGATACTTTACAACCTAATAAATACACTGGCTTCCACTTAGATACCGGATATAGTTTAAGATGTTATCTCTTGTATGATCTTGCCTCAGTCTGTCTACATGAATTGCTAGTTCAATATCGCTCCAGTAGAAATCTTAGATCCTATATACAGGGTGGCCCAGAAAGAATGCTACGAGTATGATCGCTAATTTCTTCAACATTATCGGCAAAATGTCATTAATTTTTATTTCGTTGGTTAGAACATTTTTTTTCCAATAAAATGATACCAAGATCATTGATTTTGAGTAAGGCGTCTTGATTCTAGGGCCATTTTTCGGAGGCAATGCAATATCCCAAATTTGCCAATTTTTCAACAGCGGCGGTCATCGGAACGCCGAGATATTCTGGCTTCTCAGCTTGCCATACCGGACAAACCGCAATGACAAAAGGGCTGCAATGCTCTCGCTTTCATAAGGAAGACGATGCGAGCTATGTCTCCATTGTCATCGCGGTTTGTCCGGTATGGCAAGCAGAGAAGCCAGAATATCTCGGCGTTCCGATGACCGCCGCTGTTGAAAAATTGGCAAATTTGGGATATTGCATTGCCTCCGAAAAATGGCCCTAGAATCAAGACGCCTTACTCAAAATCAATGATCTTGGTATCATTTTATTGGAAAAAGAATGTTCTAACCTACGAAATAAAAATTAATGACATTTTGCCGATAATGGTGAAGAAATTAGCGATCATACTCGTAGCATTCTTTCTGGGCCACCCTGTATAGTCCGTACTCGTTTCCTCTAAAATTTATACAGTTTTATGGTTCAAGATCGTTTCAATCATTACTCCCCCCCCCCTCCTTAGTCATCAGCCTGAGCTCTGGAACAACATTCCTTGACACACTGGAAACATTAACAAACTATTAATAAATTCAAATCTTCCCTGAAAACACACTATTTCATGTTGGATAACTGAATTATTGTAATTGTTGATGGTCAAATTGAAGAGTGTAGAATAAAAAGTACTTAAGTCACATTTTGACGAAATTGACTTTGTGATTGTTTTGAAGTCGTTACACGCCGGGAATTTTTTTGACAAAATTGTGGTCAATATGGGTCAGGTCAGGGGTCAACGAGGTCAAATTTTAAACTTGGTCTAATTTCTTCTAAATGTATCTCAAATTACTGGACTAGTTACAAGGATTAAGAAAATATATAATTTATCATGTATTTTGTGTTTTGTCATGAGATATGGGGTAACTTCCGATCAAAGTTCAAATTAGGTCAGATTTCAAACAACGTCCAAATTCGACAAATTGCATATCAAATTGTTTGTCTTCCTGAGGACATTCCAAAAATATATACAATTAAGTGTTTTGACATTCATTTATTCAAGAAATGCATTTGTTTTCCTCAGACCCTGGTTTTTAGAAGAAGTACTCAAGTCCACAATATTGATTATTGATTATTGAAAATCGACAAGTGTGAAAATGTTTGTTTTTGTGTTCCTATTATTAATGGTACGTGGATCTCATTTGACAAACATCCCCCAGAGCACAAGGAAAGATAACCCATGCTGTCTTAGAAGCTTATCTGATGAAAGGCCATGTCTGTGAAATTTGCGGCGGTCAGTTATTCCTAGGAATTTGAAAAATGACCGAAAGAAAAAAATAGTGTTTATGTGTACCGTTCTATGGTAGGAATTTTTTTTCTCGCGATCTGAAAAAAATTCAGAAACGCGTCACATATTAATTTCACTAAAACAGGTAGTTTCCAGTCTATATTTTGCCTGTATAGGTTCCCAGATGGCATTTTCTTTCTGAATGCCATTGTTTATTTTAACCAAAACAAACGAATTGTTAATTTTTTAAGGCATGCGAAAAAAGGATCCACTGCTTTTAATTCTTATTGGTAGTCAATTAACTTCACAAGCCTTTGGATGCTACAACATTGAACAATCTTGTAATCTAGTAGACATATCTGAATAACGTGAGCCCTTTTTTCTCAAAAGTAGTACATGTATTTTATGACTCATTAGGCGTTCTACTTCTTATTTCTTTTTTTTTATACACAAGTCATGTCCTCTTGTGCTTTTTCTTTCAAAGTGGCCGCATAGGAATGATCTATATTGGTGATATGCACCTATTATAAAAAGTTGTTCGTTTTTATTACTACTTTATTAAGAGAACCGCAATGTTTAAATCAATTAAACAACTTCGTGCGAAAATATTACATTAAATGACTTTAATCGAATGCTGTTTGTCAATCTACACAGTTATGACTACAAATTTCTCCTATAACTATTCTCCTTATCCATCGTTAGACTTGACTTGATGACCAGGTACAACGCTACGAGTTACATCAAGGCGCTTACTGTGAGAACGATTACCCGATAAGACCAAGGTATCCTTCGTCACAAGACATGGTCGAAGGGAATTTCCAGGAAAGTTTGACATGATTGCCTTCCTGGATTACAAACATTCCTTCCTCATCAGACATCGAAAAAGGTATTCCTGTTCACTAGAGCAACTCATGAATTGAAGATTTTACCCGGAGTGATGATACACATGTTCACAGGATATCTTCCACCGAGAGTCGAACTGCTTTACAAACCATGTTTCCCAGACGCGCCGTTGGGCCAACCGCTGCCTCCGATCCTAGATGCCGATGACATACGTTGCTCACCCCAGACCCAGGTCCTGCCGAAATACTGCGACGCCATTGGCATCGAGTTTACACCCAACATGTTGAAATGGCCCGCCCTGGAGGCAAGTCAGCTAAACTGGCACTGCACAGATGTCGGGTTTATTGCAAATAAGGAACTAACTGCCATCTTGACAAACGCATTGCAGAGTCAAGGATTTGGAAAGGTCCAACCACTGCCATCGGTAGAGGATTTATCCGCTGATGTCATGGAATGCGTAGAACACGCCATGCCTGTTTACGAGAAACTCTACGCACTTCGTATCAAACCATAACTGCATGCATACGTATATCCAGGTGGTGTTTGGGGGTGTTCAAAGTCAAACAATCCCTTTTGCAAAAAGACGGTTGTGAACATCCCCAAACACCCCCTTTTTTCAAAAGGGATGTTTTAAATTCCGTTACAGACGGATTGAAACCAGTTCAATCCCATTGAAACCAGAGGGTGATCAGTGAGTGTCACGGATTGACATTTTCAAAAATGAAAATTATCGAAGGCCTGAGGAAAGTTTA
Source organism: Eucidaris tribuloides (assembly GCA_001188425.1). NCBI lineage: Eukaryota > Metazoa > Echinodermata > Echinoidea > Cidaroida > Cidaridae > Eucidaris > Eucidaris tribuloides. The sequence goes on from JZLH01S0620422.1 coordinate 7,549, forward strand.
GCATATACTCGGTACCTCTAGTGATAGCTTCCACAATAAATCATAAAGCAACTCTTCATATCTTATCACTTGTTTATCCTTAGGCCTTCAATAATGGGTCATTTTTTAACATGTTCGTCCGTGACACCAACTGATTACACTCACGAGTTGAAATTTCTAACAGTGGTTTCAAAAGGTATCAACTGGATTTTCGACCTTGGATTAAGCCACCCCACTACAAAGAAATCACGATTCTATGAGTGAAAATGAGTACAACCCGTCATCGTGAAATGCTGAATTGAAACTTTATGAAAAACTCACAGATGGACAAACTTCTAGTCGGTGACACAAATTGTGACCTATATATAATATCAATCAATCAATATTATGTACGGCTTGGTACAAGTAAACAAAACGATCCAAACTATCCAAAATATGTGATCTCATGATTATTAAGTGCCCAGATAAATATAGAAATGTGAATTAGTACACAAAGGAATAAGCAATCATTCTATCACCTACTTACTATGGAAAGTCTTGGTTCGGCTTCAATTCTTTTTCTGCGTTTTTTTTCATAATACAAGTACACATGAAAATACAATGTAAATGATATTTCAGTACAATAACAAATAAATCGATACAGTATAAGTACGAGGATTATGAAGTTTTACAAAAACACACTCTTTCAAAATATTTCACGTTGAAAAATGGAGACCATTATCATATTGGCTTGATTTGATGACGCCCTCAGGAACTAAAATGTATGAGCCTTTAATGAAGAATTAAAATAATACTCATGCACAAGAGAAAGCAACCGAATCGTAGAATGTTGAAGCCAGTGCAGGTCTGAATAATTGGGTTATTAAAATGTATAATACATATGTCATTTCTTCATATGAATACATGTGAAGATTTTCGTTTTCTTAAATTGATTTGCATATGTATACATGTGAAAATTTGTGTGTGCGTGTGTGTGTGTGTGTGTGTGTGTGTTTGTGTGTGGGGGTGGGTGCGTGTGTGTGTCTATGAATGTGTGTGTGCGTATGTGTGTGTGTGCAGTAGGTAGGTGTGTGTTAATACGTACGTGTGCGCAGGAGTGGCCACCCCTATTATTTTCAAAGTCGTGAAATTTACGGGGATTTTAGTACAGTATTTAACGAAAATTTATCCCCCTAAGATTTCCTTGGTTGACTAACCCTGCATATTTGGCCCCTAATTGGGCCGCGAAAATTTTCCGCCACAACACACTCCACTGAGCGACATTTTCGCTGCCTCTTATTTGGCCGCCAATTTGGACTCGGAAAAAAAATGGCCGCGTAAGTTTTCCGCCACCAACACCTCCACATAGAGGCGTCGATCGTCGGGGGGGGGGGGTTGATCGACCCACCAATGAAAATATTGAGGGAGGGCAAACATATCGACTTGCCCCCCTCCCAATATCTTTCATAATTTGAAGAAATCATAATATGCGATACAAGGACATGTTTAAAAAGCATTGGGAAGCACTATAAAACCATTAAACTTAGCATAAAAATACCATCAAATATATGTATACAAAATTGTCAGGTTTTCGGCGCGCTTTGCGCGCCAAGTTCTATATTGCAATTTTTTGGACTTTTTCACTTTTGCCTCTCCCCCCCCCCCCCCGTCCGAAACACGGATCAACGCCACCTGGCTCGCCAACACAAGCGGCACTGTTCCGCTGCTTATTTGGCCGCGAAAATTTTCCTGACGGATTTCGCCCCTCCCCCTAAGATTCTACCCTGGCGCTGCCCCTATTTGTGCGTGCCGGTGTGTATGTAGCCTATGTGTGTTTGCGTGTGGGTGTGCACAGGTGTGTGAGTTTGGGTTTATTTTTTGCATAATGTTCGTGTATGTGTGTGTTTGTATGAGAGAATATGTGTATTCTGCGCATAGAAATTCACGCTTATCAAAACTGTCTCTTCTAGTTAGCTTGAAAAGTTAGCGTCGGACCGAATTCGATCACAGAGGGAAATATGCACAGGATGTTGTTGAGGATCATTGAAACACAAAGGCGCATGAATTAATAATTAGGGAGCGATGCAAGTCTGTGTGCTGTAGATCCATATACTACGATCAACAACACCAGCAAGAACAATAAAGAATGACATAAACACAATCTTTTTACGAAAATGCAATTTTTATTTTATGTAAATGTACATACTCAAACTGATACATTCTGCCAGGTCATGGATACATTTTGGGAGATGTACTGTATTGTAGCAATATGAGATCCAAAACATAATATATATGTATTCAGATCGAGCAGCTATTGTAAATTAGCACTTGAATTATTTTTTAATTTACGTACGATTTACTTGCCGCCGCGCTAAGATCACGATCAAATAATTGACGTGGAATTAAAATGCAGTCAAATGAATCTCGCTCATAAATTTGCTTCCCATGTCATAGATGGAAAATTGGTATAGCGCACGACAAATCGGCCATTATGAAAATCAAAATTGAATTATGAGCCTTGTGATGTAGATACTGGCGTGTGAGTTTAATGTCTCAATATGCCACTTCTGCATTACAAACACTACTTTTCATTCTTTCTATGATAATAATTATTGCATCTTTGAACGAAAGGTATATCATTTGATGTGCGTTATCTGATCAAAACCATGTTAGTTGCCGTATATTGCTTTCATTTACAAAACAGCCCAAGTTTAGTTTTGGGAATTTTTTGTTTATTTGAAAGCTTTATGCCCCAAAGTCATAACCCTGCAATAATAGACTCTGAATGTCTTTAGTCTTTTTTTAAAATTAATTATGAGACTCGGGGGGGGGGCGAGATTTCGGCTATGATTTTACAATTATAGCATCCAAGCGGTTAATAAGGCGTGTAAGGTCTATATGCAAGTTATACCTTCATCTGACGAAGCGGCAGACCTTGCTCTTTCAGATGAGTTATAACCTCATAACCTTAACGCGCTTATTACCCTCTTGGATGCTATAATGTAGAATATAGCCGAAAAATCTCCGGGTCCCCCCCCCCCAAAAAAAACTTCATTATAAAAAAAAACAAAAAACTACAGACATTCAGAGTCTATTATTGCAGGGTTATGACTTTGGGGCATAAAGCTTTCAAATAAACAAAAAATTACCAAAACTTAACTTGGGCTTTAACAAGTGAAAAATAATGTATATAAAATTATTACTTTTACTTAAGTACATATGATTTGTACCAGTTTGTTCTGTGCTACTATTACGTGTAATCTTACAGTGTAAACTATACACTTTCAGAAAGGTTTGTTAAAAATATCGGGTTCGTTAAGGGGGAACCCTACCAACATTTGGATGACAAATATTGCGTAAAAAGGACACTATCTTTTAACCAACCGTGCATCCTGTGACGAGCTCCTCAATTTTTGATCAACCTTTCTGAGAATGTATCGTAGTTCATGCTTTACATTATAGAAAAAAAACTTAGAACTGTACGTTAAATTGCTATTGTAGTAATTTATAGCTTAAGAAAACTTATTTACTTTTAATGAACCGAAGTATTTTGCATAATATTCTTTATTGGCTCATTACATATTAACCATTTAGGTAAATCACCTTATCATCGACATTAGTAGGGATAGTAGTCGAAATTCACGACATCAATGCCATTAAATGCGTATGTGTCCGGGTCGGGTAAATTTGTTGAAGACGTTCATTGGCTTAAAGCTGTGAAATCTACCACCCTCTCTATCTTGTCCTGCCACAAGCCTATGCTGGCGACCCAACACACCATAACGCGGACTACTCAAGCGGCTGGAAAGACGGTCAACGGCCGGCCGCACCTTTTCCAGAATCACCCGCCCTTGATCCGGGAGTCGCCGGCGGTTCGGTTTGGGTCGCGGAACCTCGGCTGGACTCGGCGGTGTGTCGGGCTCTGGCGTGGGCTTGGTTTGGTTGAAACAGTAAGGCGGAGGGGTAAAGACGGACATGTTCTTGATTCCTTCGCTCAAATCAAAGAACCGCGTGCTCACTGACGTCACTATGGTCATGGTTTCATCCTTCTCCATAAAAATCTCCGAGATTGGCCAGCAGCCATCGACAGTGAACGCACCGATCCAACTTTCAACTGGAATTGGAATTCAAGAAGGAACAAAAATATCATCAGTATTATTGGTTTACTTTCAATAAAATGATTATTTCTTCTCAAAATTGTGCCTGAAGGTAAACAGCATGCCTATGTTTAAAAAACATCAATAACTCAAATTTGAATGTGTAAGTGTAGGTACTCTTTCAAAACAGGAATGAGAGCTTTTCAGAAACCCCCCATCACGTGAAGAATGGTTACATTTAAATGTCTCCCCAACATTGCCAAAGACATAAAGAATTTTTCAAAGATCTACTGTATGCATGGTTTCGTGATGCCATTCGGAAGATCTACTAGAGCGATGCGAATAGTCTTATTTTCCTCATCTCAAGGGGAACATAGAAGGAAAGACGAGACTTACTTCGCCTCCCCGGGATCCTATCAGACCATTCCTCCACCATAGTACCGTGGCCAGGGGAACCGATCTCGTACATGTCTTCCAGGGTGGCGTTTGGAGGGATGGTGTGGTTACGCCAAGTGCCCAGCGGTTCCTCGACGCACGTGTTGTAGTTGTGGTTGATGGTGTACTGTTTTCCCTCGTCGTACAGCATAATGTATTCGTAGATCCTGTAATGACAACGGAAATACAATTGGCACGAAAGTTCCACAGTGAGAGAGCAGTGATAGGAGATCTGAATTCTGCATGATGGTGAAGGAAATAGTGGGGACGAAGATATAATGGGAAGTGGTCTGAAAGACACAAAATGGAGAAGGGCAAATGGTAGAAGACTTGGTAAAACGAATGATGATGGCGGTGACAGAAACCCTCTTTACAAAAAAAAGAGAGAGCACAGAGTAACATATCAGAGTGGTGGTAGATGTATGCAAGTGGTCTATGTAGAAGTGACCTGAGAGATTTTAGATTGTATAAGGGGACTGCAGCAGAGTGTGTCGCGAGACAACATCGAGCTTGAAGCTGAAGGAAAAGGCGGAGAACACTACAGGTTGAAAGAAAGGTCAAATGGTGGGAAGAGAGGATATAAGGATGATTTTGTGACAGACGAGATGTCACATAATAGATCGCGGTGGAGAAATTGTATTTACTCTGACCTTGTGACGACCCCTAATTTTATAGGAATAGATGAAAGAGAAAAGATGAAAGTTTGAGAGCGATTCAGCTAGCTAGAAATATTAAACTAGATGCACCGTGGCGATATAAAGTACTTGCCTTTTTGGACGTAACAGTGTGTCATAGGATAGTAGTCTCTTAATAAAGAGGGCGACGAGCCTGTTTTCCTAATCGGGTCAAATAAAGACCGAATTCTCCTTTATTCCATGCAGAAGGTGTGTATACATTATAGAAATTTGGAAAAATCAGTATGAAGTTATGAACTGTATTTCTTTAAAAGCCCGAGATATCTTGTACTTAAAGTGATAGGCTAACGTTGTGGAGCTTCAATTTAAAAAAATTGTCAAACTTTGATATCTCAGTTACATAGTAGTGTTCAAATGGACAAATAAACACCCATAGAATACAAAAGTTTGGAAAGTTACACTGCCAATGGCAAATTATAAATGAATAAATAATATAACTCGGGGCGAGTTTTATTATCCTAGGTGTACACACAGTAAGTCAATGGGAAGAAATGAGCAAGTGAATCTGGTCAACTTACGATTTTCACTTTTTTAAAGCACTAAATAATCATTTTGAAATACAATTTTTTTCAGGGCTTCATTTTTAGACCTCATCAAAGACACTGGTAGCATTGGAGAATCATGCGGCTCAGATTTGTTTTACCTGTGGTAAATGTTAGCCAATACCTTTAATCCTCAATGGGTTAAAACATTATCTTGTAAACACGGGTGGTAATATTTCCATGCTGACATGCTACCTCACGAAATGCAGCAGAAATCAATATTCCGAGTATACTGTTCAGAATCCAGCCTATATCGTGATTCGTAAACCCGCGAACTGTGATTTTCTATGACGAAATTAAATTCAAAATGATTGGAGGAGTGAAGCAAAGGAATATTGAAAAGTAGAAAATTCAATTTTGAATATAGACCAGATTTTTTATTTTTTTT
>JZLH01S0620436.1:5846-16690 GCA_001188425.1 Eucidaris tribuloides
CCCACAGATGAAGCAGAATTTGATTTGATAGGTGGCTAAATAATAATTCAGGGGCGTAATCGACTCCGACAATTCAAAGTATATTGTAATCTCATACAATATTTGCAGGATATACAGTTGCAATAACGTAATATTCGAAAATGCTTTTTATGTATCTGATTCTTATTGTTTGTTTTCAAAAAGTCTTCGCAGTATGTCTGTCAATTCGAGTCATTCAAGAGCAAACATTTAGCTCACACAAAGAAAAGGAGTTCAAGAGAAATTCGAGCTTTTCTTTGTCAAATGTACGGAATTATGTAGTTTGAGCTGAACTTTGCACCTGCAATGCTAACATGTACTCCCCCACATGTCTTGGCGAAACAAGAGTCAAACATTTCCCTCAATATATTCAAAACAACAGAATGGGGGCTGCAGCCCTATATACCTGCCTCCCTGCTCGTCTTCCAATTCATGTAAATATCGGCCCCACCTTTGATCTACTTCGCAATTTTACGACGTTATCTTGAAGGAGAATATTTAGAGAAAGGTCTTTATGAAATAAATTGAAGGTTCCAACAAATATTTTCAATATTTTGAATGAAGACAGGTTGGCGATAAAAGCAGAGGGAAAAAAGGTGGAACATTGTGTTCAATCAGTGTTGATTCATGTTATGGACTCTGACTGAGACACCGTGAGAACACATACAGTACAAACACAGTATAGTTTGAAAGGAAGTCCTTATCATTATTCCCAAGACAGACAAAGTCCACAATGTTGACAGAAACGAAACGACTGAATAAAGGCACTTTGGTTGGCTGGGAGACAGGCAATATTCATAATAAAGCAGTAAAGTGTATAGATTCGAGTGCTAAGTGACGACTGTAAACGTGGCAGAAAAGAAGGGGAAGAATAGACGGCAGGGCATTGACCAAAATACGCTCTAGAAAAAAGTTCCGTAGTCTCCAGATTGGTATTGGAAAATAACTTGTAAATTTATTATGATGAAGTTGATGAGAAAACACGTTATTTGTTATCCAATTTCATAAGCGCGTTGATGAGATAATCGACTAATTAATGAGGCAAGTTCCTCAGTCACATTCGTAGAAGAAGGAATCATCGTCAATAGCGATTTCACAGACACGAACATTACTCGCTAGATCGGTCTTTACAGCTATGTTATTTATACTTATGAAGGCCTGGGGCTCTACATTAATTAACATCGGAATGTACTGGTAAAAGTATTCTTTTGAATGAATTTAACAAAAGCTATTCACGCAGTCCTCCATTATTTAAAGAATGGTTGTTTTCAAATGCCTCACCAAAGTTCCTGTTAAGTTGTTAAACATCTAATGATTCACAGAATTGTGACTGCATAGGTTGTCAAGCACTCCCTAGTTTGCGAACGAGGATATGACGGATCGTCATTCCTGCCACGTAATTTATTTTGCACACGGTGAAAGTCCCGGTAGTTTGTACACTGCCAAAATGTACTTGGTCACGACATTATAAATAACCGTCATAATCAATCAATTTTCGCAAAAACACGCAAATGAATTTAGGATAACAAACCCAATTTACTGGTTTTGTAACATTTAAATAATCATTACTAGGGATTTGGAGTGAATAATCGGACATCGATTGCGCCGTTAAAACCAACCACCAATAACAATAACAACCACGGACGGGACTACGGAAAATCACGCAATTTGGCCTTGCCCTACCGACTATTGTATTGGAGTCTCCGAAACAGGGGCGTCGATCCATGTTTCGGATTGGGGGGGGGGGGTGGCAAAAGTGGTCAAAATGTCAAAAAATGTCGACAATTTTGTAAATTTAATTGTATTTTTATGCCAAGTTTAATGATTTTATAGTGCTTTTCAATGCTTTTTAAACATATTCTTACATTGCGTATTATGAATTTTTCAAGTTGTCAAAATTATTAATTATTGTGGGGGGGGGGGAGCAAATCGATATGTTTGCCCTCCAATATTTTCATGGGGGCGACTGTCCCCATGCCCCCCAGGATAGACGCCTCTGCAGTCCGAAAAGTAAACTCGTTTGACCATTTAGATATGAAATATCAGTAATTACCAAGAGACCACGTACAATACGTTTGCCTTAGAAGGTTTTTGATGGTTTTTGATATTATATTTTGGATGATGCGATGAAAGGAAGTTTAGTTTTAGCAAACACTTTTGCGTACTACACATTTGTAAAAATAAATAGAAGTTGAAAAGCGGTAAATGTTTTGGACACCTAATTTTGACGACAGTGCTATCGCCCATATCTTGGCTTCATAATAAAATGAAACGAGTATCAAAATGACAACCTCTACTCTACATCATAGAATCTTTTGTCTTCATTCTCGCCATACTGTGCTTGCGATCGCGGAGAAAGATTACCTCACACCAAACTGTAGCTGAATTTATGAAAGATCGTTTGCGTGATAGGGGGGCTTTTGCCGAGATACACACGCTGCGATCAAGATAGGTAACTATAAAATTTCTCAAAATCTTCACAAGTTTTCTCCGCCAGGGCACATACAGATCATCTTCATCTAATCGGTCGTATCAGTATGAACTCGATATTGGTTTGTCTGCTGTGTCTTGGGGCGGGGGGGGGGGGGAGAGTCTCGAGTCTTAACTTATAAGTACTTCTTTTTCGTTTCAAGTTTAAGTTTATCTTTGTTCTGCATCAATATGTTGTATTCTAAGTTTAAGTATTTTTTCAATTCTTTTGTTCGACTATTGGTGTAGCATGTTTATTTGTTGTTCTTATTTATATTTTGTAATTCTACATATTTCCTGGGACCCAGGACAGAACAGCGGTGTACGTGTTAACTAGCGCTGATAACTGGGTTATCCAGTGCGCTCGTTTTAAACTGCTGGTATTATTTTATATATGTTTTTAAAAACGGTAAATAAATACTTATATATACTATACTATATCACACGTTAATAATTAGTAAAAATAACTAATTGTTAAAATGTGTCCAGTAACGTAATACCCAGCCGTGTATTAAACGTTTGTTTTCTAGATTTCAAGGCTACAGAATATAACCAAATAAGCTTCAATGATCTGTGTGTAAAATCCTTGTGCAAATTCTTGAAATTGTTTATCTGAAAGTGGGTATCGGTAGTATTTTCGGAGGATTTCGTTCTCTAGCTGTTCGTCGGTTGGAGGGTTTTGGAAAACTATACCAATCGTCTGGCCGCGTCTATCATTCTTAAATCTCATTGGTAGTCATCTGGCAACGTTTCCATTTGACGATGTAATCATAATTTTTTTTTCCCCCAAAAAAAAAGGCGAACGGTGGACACTTTATGCTGTTCGCGCAGTGTACGTCTGTTTCACCTGCTGATATAAAATAATCGACAAAAAGCTTTGAAAATAACGTATATAAGCTCTCGCTTTTAGTCCTGGGGTCGGGCATTTCTTCTGGAGAATGGTTGCCGAACCTTGTGTAAATGTTCTTGTTGTGCATACGACGATGAAATAGATTTCGATTCGGGAACGTTTCCAGTCTGTCTTTGAAAGCAGACAACAATCGCGTAAATGGATCACGAACAAATAGCACCGTCGTGAAATTCCTCATGATGGCTATTTTATCCTTGTCGCTAAAGTGACCCAACGATTTGATGTGTTTCTTCCCGGCTTTGGATGCCTCTCGCGCACCAATCCCGTCCGTTGTGTTATAAATACCTTCCAACACCAGCAGAGTTCGCATCCAGTTGGTACTGCTAACTTTGGGAATCAGACAAATTAGGATTTGGTATTTTTCCGAAACGTGCATGTTGCGGAGATAAGCGCGCGAAAGAATTTGATGGCGGCTGGCATTATTGTAGAAACCCAGGGCGGAGCAGGACTGGCGAAGGGTATGCCGTCTGGATCCCTGAGTAGCTCCATAGACGTAGTCTGGTGACCCCTATGTGATTTAAAGAGAATACACAGTACTGGTTGATGATGGAAAATCTGTCAACAAAATTTCACATTCCATTGGTTTCCAAGTGAGAGTATATTACATTTGCATTATACTGTGGGACTAATTCACTTCATATGCAATAAAACGTTTAAGGATTGGCAGTTTGAACAGGTGAAGTTTTCCATTGGAAGTTCCCATTCCAATGCTAAAGAGTGTGTCAACAGTTAACATTGTCCCACATATTGATTTCTGTGTTAGTACTTTGTCAGCAGTGGGGATTTGTGTTGCAGATTTGTCAAAAACGAAGTGTTCTTTTGTTTTCAACTACTCTCTCCTGTATTATAGTGACATTCTCAGAATACCATCTGTTCACAGAAGGTATGAAAGCAGGTGATGTGAAAATGATGTTGTCTTGCAAGAACTCTATCTTATCTTAAATGGGTAAACAAACAGATGATAATCGCGAATAACGACATATTGTGAATAGAATTATGCATATTTTAAGTAAGTGAAGTAAGGTATGCCCTACGCTTTGAATGAAATTGTCACTGAATGATCCTTTATTGCAGTTTCTTAAAAACAAAAAAATGGTCTTCCATTTGTAGATTCCCGAGGCACGGTCATGATAAGTGCTAAGTTCTTGAAGGCTGATAATGTAGTTATCAGGGGATTATTGCCCCAAAAGGAAGGACACTTTTTATTTCAGAATAACACAATTTGGAGTTTTTCGTAAAATGTAAACGGGGTTCAAATGTATATAAACAATGTAGAAAACATTAAATGTATCTGACAGTACCAACGTATCACCAATTGCAAAACCAGTTTGTTTGAACTACTGTAGATTTTTTTCCACGATAAATATACAAAGTCTGGTTCAAAAAGTGTAAAACATTATTTTGTGGAGGTCATGACTAGAAACCAAATTGAGTTAAATGTATTATGTTGCAGTAGACGGGATTGAGCGATAAGCGTACACGAGGTCTTGCCAAAATCAAACGGACATCGAGATCAAGTTCATTTGACGATTAATGAGCAGTATTAACACCAGAAATACAAACAAAAGTCGAATCACCTGCTTCTATAGCTAATACCATGGACCTACTACTTTTTTATGTCTGATTTTGGGAGTAGGAAGTGCAGGGTAATCATTACCGCCAAGTGTGTACGGGGTACCATACCCCGATTCTAAGTGAATGAAAACAAACGTCAGTAATCTGAACACCTGTTGCCCCCATTTGGCTTGTATTACGGAAGTTTACTAGCTATACCGTAGTTGCCCTACCTATCAGGGAATCGTGTGTGCCGGATAACGATTGGAATACAACACGTATTTGTACAGCTCGGGTGGCAAAGTCTATTTATCTTTTTTTTTTATCATTGCCGTATGTCATTTGTTTATTTCTTAAAGGGAAATAACAAAATTGGAAGTAATAATAATACCACGATGCTTATTATATTACTGCCAAATGCGTCTCTATGCGCTTTTTGAAAGAAAAGGAAAATTTAAAGAAAGATGCTGATGGCAACTGTAATGATAACTCAGTCAAAGTACGTTTTGAATGAATACAATTTTAAGGTGGATTTAAACTAGGGTGTCGTAGAGGAGTTCTTTAAATATGATGGGATGATATTCCAGAATGAAGTGGCAGCATGAGCGAAAGATTACTCCCCATAAAACTTGGTCTGAATACTCGGACAATGCAAAAGATATTTTTCAGTAGATCTTAGATTGCGAGATGGTACATACCTAATTATTCCTCAATTTAGGATACAACTTTTAACACCTTAGAATTTTACACCCCCACGCACTTCTGAGGGGTTTTTTCAGAAATTCAGGATTTTTATGTAGTTTATTTTTGAAAAAAATATTTAAAAATACATGTATTTTTATTGTTTTATGAAGTTATACACCATTTTGAAGAGCAGAAATTGAAATATTTCATAAAAATAACTCTTTTATGAGAAATTCAAATCAATTTTCCATTATGTAACACTAAAAATCACCTTTGACCTTGAAAACATGATATTTTATCAAAAAATTATGAAAATTATGACATTTCTTGAAATTTTTTGTTTTGATTTCCAATTTTTCTAACTGAATTGGTAGATTCACATGTCAAGAATCTATTTCAAAAGATTCAGTCATTTATCTCTTTTTATTTTCAAACTATTTACATTGCTGTAAGCTAAGTCGGAAATGCCGCTGTAGTCCCACATACTAACTTTTATGTGGTACTTTTTACAAAATGGTATTTTTGGCATCAGTTTTAGCTCAAAAATTTCATTTTGTGATGAAAATTAGATTTTTATATGTTTAATGAGCCTTAACAACAAGTTTCAAACATAAATTATGTTTTTGTACTTTGATTCAACCTGAATTTTACAAAAACAGTCAAAATGTAACATAGAGCCCAAAAAATCGGACATTAGCAGTGCGTGGGCTAACATTGTGGAGCTTCAATTTAAAAATTGTCAAACTTTGAAATCTGAGCTACATAGTAGTGTCCAAATTCACAAATAAACACCCTAGAATACAAAAGTTTGGAAAGTTATGCTGCCAATGGCAAGGCATGAATAAACAATTTCTACTCCGGTGGATGAGAAAATGGCCTAAATCTGCACACAGTAAGTCTATGGGAGGAAATTGGCAAGTGAATCCGGTCAATTTGAATGCTTGTAGATTTTCACTTTTTTTAAAGCAGTAAATCATCATTTTGAAATACAAATTTTTTCAGGGCTTCATTTTGGAGACCTTATCAAAGACACTTGGAGCGTGGATGAGTATGTAGCTCACATATTTTTAACTGTATAGTAAATGTTAGCCAGTGGCCTTAAGGTGTGGTAAGTACTTTACTAAAGTGGTCCCTAAAGCAGTCAAAATCTAATTGAAACTATTTTAGTCGTAAATTATGTCACAAATCCCTGAATTATCACTTGCATGATATGAACGTAGCTTTTCCTCGGTTGAACTTGAATAATTATTGTACAATAGTTCCCAATTTATCCAGCGATCATTTATCACCATGACTTTGTGTGCGGGCAAATAAACAATCCATTAATGAGCATAATTGCATTATTGATAGAGAGCGGTTGGTTTTGTTGCACATATTCAACAAACATATCGACCCATTATAAAGTCTAAAGTCCGGTACACATGATATGCCTCAAAGTATTCTGCGGTCGTCAACAGTTGTTAAAGGCAGGGCATCTCATTTGCATGCCTAAAAATTAACTTTATGTAAATACAATGGCATTTAGAAGAAAATGCTATCTGGGAACCTTTAACAAAATATAGGAGCTAGAAACTCAGTTTTAGTGGAATTATAGTGACTGTTAGACTCTGATTTGAATTTTTTTCTCGCGAGAAAAAAAATCCTACCATAGAACGTACACTAAACGGCTATTGTTTTTTCTCGATTTTTTCAAATTCTAGGTAATTACTGACCTCCAGATTTCACAGACATGCCCTTCATCGATAGTCTAAGGGCATGAGTTATCTTATCCTGGTCTTCGAGGATGTTTGCAAACGAGATCCACTGCCTTTAAACCAGGGGCCCGTTTCGTAAAATTTTGCAACTTCTGCTGGAATGTCAACTTTCAATCTAGCAGCCAATCAGGAAGCAGAATTCTCGCTGTTGTCATGACAGTTGCCATTACAGCAGAAGTTGCTACCAAAGCAAGTTTTTATGAAATGGGGCCCTGATTGTTAAAGGTGGCTTTATAAAATGTTATGATCAAGGTTAAACAGTTTATACAGGTTACAAAATGCTCCCATAAAGGCCCTTTGTTTTTAAGGACATAATGTGCCACACGGATGTATTAATATATCAGGTACCTAATAAGGGAACGAGTGCAGTATATTATTCAGTGTTTGTTTCCTAGTAATATAACACAACCAAGGTAATAAATTACGAACCACTCTCTGTCATTAGATATAATATGCAATGAATAACACGAATGCCTGAAAGCAACTATACATGACATAATGATTCAACCGTTTACATGTGTGTGTTAATAAATTGTTGAAAGTAGTATTTCCGGGTAGCAAAAACAAAGACAAGTTGTTTTGGTTTAGAAAGACATAACGTGGGTCTGTTGAATAATGAAGAAAAGTTTTATTTTTTTGCCAGTTTCGAAAGTGTTGTTATGCGGAATATTAATAATCTTCTTAAAGATTAATATTAAGTAGATGCTACATGACTGCTGGAAAATAAGTCAAATTAGAAATCGGTAATATTATTTCCACGTATAATAATTAGTAGCGATTGATTAATCGAACCAATTAATCCCAGGTTTTTTATGAATATTGTTTTCACTTTATAGAATTTTGTTTTGTTTGTTTGCTAACTATAAAAAGCGATTTTATTCGTAGTTACCATTGTGTTCAATGCGTTGTTCGTGTAGACGTTAAGTCTAGAAGCAAGACTACGACTGCCATCAAAATGAATAGCTGGCGCCCCTAGTGAAAATAAGAACATGTTAAAAATTGACAAAAGCACAGGTAAATGAATGGAAATACATGTATGCGCATTATATCTTAATACCAGTATGTATGTATGTATGTGTGTATGTGTGTGTGTGTATGTATGTGTGTATGTGTGTATGTGTGTGCGTATGTATGTATGTGTGTATGTATGTATCTGTCTATCTGTCTATCTATCTACCTATCTATCTATCTATCTATCTACCTATCTATCTATCTATCTATCTATCTACCTATCTATCTACCTATCTATCTATCTATCTATCTATCTACCTATCTATCTATCTATCTATCTATCTATCTATCTATCTATCTATCTATCTATCTATCTATCTATCTATCTATACGTGAACCCCTACATGAATGAAACTCTGACTTCATCTCAAATGTAAAAAAATAAGGTGGAATAATGAAATTGCAAAATAATGAAAACAACGGAGGATTTGTAATAACGCATCTTTTAACATGCACAATGAGACATCGGATGTGAACAAGTCGGCAAATCACACCATGCAGAGAATCGCAGTTATTTGAGTGCGACCCCAATGATCTCTCGTATACTCAGAGACATAACAAATGTGAATTAGTTATCTAAGTAGAAATTATAATATGCTTTGGGTGAGTCTCGTTCCTTCAACAAAATAATTTTGAGATCATGCGTTATGATTAATTTACATGTACATGCAGTATACAACAAAAGTAATTGGTTATATTATCATACGTCTAAATAAACACATTTCTTTCCATTTTTCGATCAGTCTACACTAATCCGTTGTCCTTTTTTTTTTTTAAATTCCATGCACCTCAATAATATTCTGGGAACCGGCAGTTCACCGGTTCATGTTTTATGATCTTTTGTGTTCTGTTTTGATGTATTTTAACGATTCAAGAGTTATCTAAAATGACTGTATTTGTTTTGGTGTTTATAATTGAGAAATATGTGAACATCAATTAATCAAATCAATTAAAAAAAATAACATGTTTGTTCGTACAAACCTGTATACCTACTTATTGCTTTATTGCTTTTGTTATGTTCATCTGAGAAATAAAAACAAAACCAAACGAAACAAACCTTACCTGTCATTTGACTGTAGAACATGACAGAAACAGCGGCAGTGAAGATGACCAAACATATAGCGACACATTTCACCTTTCTTAAGGTCATGCTGATGGAAAGGCTCCTTGTAGACCTAGTTTTGTTTTCCGTTGTACCTCAATTCCGAAAAGAGACTGTTATAAAACACAATTGAAAAAAAAAAACACTTGCACTTTGTGTTTAATTTATTGAGTGACACATTTATTATCCACAAAATGTTGGCTCAGTTTGTAATGATTATATCACTTATGTACGGATCGGCAACAAATCAGACACACATTGAATGGTTGTTGTGTGGTACGAACATTGTCATATTCAAAACAAAAATTAAAAAACAATAACACACTACCATAAACAAGATCAGATCGGGCGAATTGCATCGATAAGATCAATCAAATGGCAGTAAGTTTACAAAGTCCACCTTTTATTCACCAGCAAGCAATAATCATGTTTGATAACATCTGTTTTAACTTTGGATGTCTAGCAACCCCGCTGATCCAACCAAAACATTTTCACGAACTGAATTCTGTTTAGTAATACTATCGGAATATATTCCCAAAACGAATATTTGCACACGGTCAATATAGAAAAAACTATGAAGTCTAGAATAAAGAAGTTATGTTTGGTTTTAAAATTGTCATAATGATTAATTTCATGTTCATTTATCATCTCATCACTATTATATTTACACATGCACATCCCTTTGTTTACCAAGTTCTTACCAACTTGGATTTTCGACACTGAAACGTGTCGATACAAGTAAAGCTGCGACTGCCACACTAAGGGTTCACTGGGAAGCAGTGGCGCAAATCCATTTTGAAATGTAGGGGGACATCATTTATTCATCCGCGGCGAAAGCCAAAAAACAGGTCCACACAACATCTGTCTGCGCTCGGTCACATGCCCAGCGCCCTCTCGAAAACGTGCGCTCTCAGCGTGGGTGCGGGTGGGGTGGGGGGGGGGAGTGACGAATTTTTTTTTTCTCCATAAATCCCAGGTCCAAAATTTTTCCCGGTCACGACAGACGCCGAAAACTCGCAAAATCGTGGGGGGGGGGGACATTTGATATTGTGTCCCCCACCTACGAAATCGTGGGGTCGCCCCTGGATTTGCGCCCCTGCTGGGAGCGATGTGAGGACATAATAATAAAAATATGATTTGTATAATGGACCACTGTCAACTATAGTTGCTTTTGGACAGTGGAAAAACAAGCTATGTTTGGATCCGGAACAACATACCCGACGGGCTATAAGTTACCTTTAAAAGTCTTGTTTGCCACCCCTCCAGAGCACAAGTCAATACATCTTAGCCAGGGACGGCGCACGGGTGGGTGGGGGTTATGGAGCAGAGGGGATGGCCTACT
>JZLH01S0620436.1:39437-50295 GCA_001188425.1 Eucidaris tribuloides
AAATTTCTCTCTTTGCCAAACGATACAAAAAACCACAAATTCTATGTGTTTTGGCGTTAAAAACGCCAAACTGATTGAAACAAAAATCGATAACCAGGTTTGATTCTGTCATGTATGTTTACGTTAATAAATTATTCTTCATTTAAAATGGCAGAGGAGAGGGCTAATATCAAGCTCGGATAGCTTTTACGGAGGCAGGGCGAGTGGAGCTGACGAGATCTGATCGACACTGAGAAGACAAACGAGGAACGTGAAGGAGTCTAGCAATGAGAGTTGGATACAGGGCGTCACGACATCATTTTGATCCTGACAGTGGGCGTACCTGGCATACATCGTCAGGGGAGACATTTTTTTTTTTTTGCACCGCTGCCAGACCCCAAAAGTCCCGCAAGTCCAGAAAAAGCCTGTGTGTGTGTGTGTGTTGTGTGGGGGGGGGGGGGGGGGGTGACTCAAATTTTCTTAGGGAGGGGGATTTAATTTTTTTGCTTTTTGTACATGGTCCGCTTCCCACACATCAGCTGACAATAAAAAAGGGCCCTTCTTCCTCGTTCGGGGGGGGGGGGGCACTCTTCCCCCATAGGTACGCTAGTGATTTTGGAATTGGGTGAGGGTGTAGCCTAGGGATGAAAAAAAATGCCCGTCAAAAACAAAACTCCCAACCAAACAGCATCTGACAAGCGGGGGCAGGGGACCAACGACCCAAAGAAACATTTTTGCCTGCCCCTTCCCCCCAAAAAGAAAAAAAATCCCAGCCAAACAATATTCGACAAGTGGAAGGTGGGGGGGGGGGCAGGGGCCAATATTTATAACTGTCATCCATTTGTCCATCGTGTTAAAGGAAGATGTGGCCGGCAAATAACAGGAATAGGTTAAGAAAGATTTGGTGGTAACTGACAGTTTTTGCCAAGAATCAGATCGCACGTGCGCTGGCCTTGAGCTGACCTGACGTTACCGATGCATGCTGCCCGACGCGTGTTGCTGGTAATTGCACCGTATTAATTTATGCACTTTTGAATCAATATGCTCCTCCCTCTGTAGCTGTTTCGGGGATCTTGTTCTATGGAAAAATGCACAAAGACGTAAAATTAACAGAAATTTACCAGTCGATAGGTCCTTGCTGAGGATAAGTGTCACAAAGCACCCCTTATTCTGGCTTTTTTATCACCATGTATCATAATTCTCACAATATTCACAATGTCAATTTTTCTTAACTTAGTGCTGTTAGTTGCCGACTACATCTTCCTTTAACTCTTAACGTGCCCGAGGATTTAGGCCTCTATGGACTTTACGTGTATTATATGGTGCAGATCTGCGATTTTGGCACGTTAAGATTTAATAGCACCAAATGTATGTAATACTGTTGATCGATCATGGAATCATCTCCTTGATAAATACATGTGTCTAACTGAAGTAAGAATGAAAGCCAATTTGTTTACTTTTGTAGACAAGATTTAAAGACATGAATTAAAGGCAAGGTTCACCCTGACGTCAAGGTGGTGAAAGCAGAACAATCAGAGAAACATATTAATGAAAGTTGGCGAAAATCCACCAAAGAATAGCGGAGTTATGATCTTTCAAAGTTTAAAATTTGTGACATCACATGCGAGCAGCTTCCCCTTTGTCATGTAATATAAATTCCATACAGTGCCATTTTCTCAGAAAATTGAAAATGATGTTACCTGTGCATTCAATGTATAATTACAAACATTATTTCATACATGCTGCTATAAAAAAGTCTATTATCATGAACCAATATAAAGAGGCAATTTATGGAATGAATATTACAAGACATATGGGGAGCTGCTTGTTTGTGACGTCACAAAATTAAAATTTGAAACTTCCTGCCATTCTTTAGTGGATTTTCACCAAACTTTTATTGGTATGTTTCTCTCATTGTTCTGCTTTTATTAAAACCAACTTGTCGTCAGGGTGGACCTTACCTTTAACAATGTTCCCCGCTTAACCATATATGAGGTACGTAATAATGTTTACCAAAAGCCCCGGAATAAGGATAAATGTATTTCAAAATGGTCGTGAAGTGTTTTCAAAAGGTGAAAATCTATGAGTACCCAGGTTTGCTATGTCCATTTTCCCAATAGACTTCTGTGTTACAATTAAGACTGAGGAGGATGCATAATTATTTACGTGTAATGTTTATCCATGCATATCTTGCCAGTGGCAGCATAGTTTTGTATTCTATTGTGTTTATTTATCCTTTCCAGTATGTAGCTCATTTCAGTGTGACAATTTTTAAATCGAGCCTCTAAAATGTCATTAGCATGACAATGTAACACAATGCTGTAAATAGATAAACCCTTTATTCACCTAAATCGTGTGTTTTGTATTTCATTGTACTGCTACAGTTGTAGTAAAATAGATTACGTAATACTATGTTGATATCATATTAAGATACGCTTTAATTCGTACGTGGCATTACTATTGCAGTGAAATTTAAGATTTAATAACAAATTAATAGTAAATCATTTTGTACATAATAAACTAGTGAATCATTTTGTATATATTCACTTTGCTAAGCACATGAAGAACATAATTTACATGCTCTATATAAACACATAATTAATATCATCATCATCATCATCATCATCATCATCATCATCATCATCATCATCATTATCATCATCATCATCATCATCATCATCATCATCATCATCAATACTTGGACACAAGTCAAACAACTTTAAATGTACATGGAGATTGTCAATTAGTAAGATATAAAGCGTATGCATGATTTTTTTTTGAGGAGGCAAAATCATGCAGATGTTATGAAATTGGCAAGATGCTTCGAATTTCTGTCAGATCATTTTGCCCATGGTTATGCTTATGACATTTCCAAACGCTCAAGTTATGTAATAGTGGTCACACTGAACACCGTCGTTCCGGCTGTCAGCGCTTTTTCATCGAAATTGATTTAGACAGACTTGCATGACCATAAAATCAGAGTGGGGCACCAGAGTGGGCCTTGGGTAGAAAATGAACATCACAAAGTTAGTCCAATGCTTGCAGGGTTTACATTATGGCAGTGGAAATGAGTTTTTATTTGGGGGTAGTGGGCCTTCTCCCCTCCCCCGGCTAGCGACACCACTGGCTAACATTTACCACAGTTAAAAAAATCTGAGCTACATGATTCCCTATGCTACCATTGTCTTTGATAAGGTCTATAAATGACGCCCTGAAAAAATTGTATTTCAAAATGATTATTTAGTGCTTTACAAAAGTGAAAATCGTAAGTTGATCGGATTCACCTTCCCATTTTCTCCCATAGACTTACTGTGTGTACACCTACGCTATTTATACTCGCCCCGAGTTTTGTTTATTCATGCATAACTTGCCATTGGCAGTGTAACTTTCCGAACTTTTTTATTCTAGGGTGTTTATTTGTCCATATGAACACTACTATGTAGTTCAGATATCAAAATTTGACAATTTTTTTAATTGAAGCTCCACAATGTTAGCCTATCACTTTAAATCATGGAGCTATAGGTCCATTAATGATCGGTCATCCACGCCCACCTTTTTAATTAGATTAGTAAAAGAATACGGCGATATTGACGCGTGTGCAGTGTTTTTTTTAATGTATAATCATAATAAATTTTCTTATATTGTATTACACGAGCCTTTCAAGACAGAGATAAGAAAGGTTACCAGAGTTGTCTGACTTACTGCCGTCACAGTTCAACCTGATTCGACACACACAAATACACAGACACACACACACACACACACACACACACACACACACACACACACACACACACACACACACACACACACACACACACACACACACACACACACACACACACACACACACACACACACACACACACACACACACACACACACACACACACACACACACACACACATAATATACATTGATTTGGATGGAAAATATTTGTGCTCTCCGATTGTTTTGTGTACCCCACCACTCAGATTTTTCTGTTCATCAGTTTAACGGAATAAGAGCATCTATTGTTCTGTACGAATTGTTCTCCTGACAGTTAGATCTATGTAAGGTAACACATACACGTATATAAGTATTTAATAAGTATTATGTTTTTTTAAAGAGTTTCTGACAACATGAACCACCTTTCTCATGACAGGATTAGTTTAATAACACATTTGAAAGGTGTTTAAGATCATAAAAATGTATACGGACACATCTGCACATATTATACAAATATTGTCTATACATAATGCAGACATAGAAAACAGAGATAACAATTCAGAGACACTCATATTTTGAAAGACGTTATTGTAATTTAATAGACGTTATTGTAATTTAATATGTACCATAATTCGTAAATTGTATGCATTAAATTGTTTTTACAAGGTGGCGAAAACGTTCCGACAGTCCTTGTCCTTGCACTGTGGTGTTGCAGTGTCGTGTCGATTTTTTTTTCTGAAGTGTCTTGGTCATTAGAATTACAATAAAACTGCATAAACGCTTGCACGTTATGTTGTGTTGTGTTCTGTTGTGTGTGTGTGTATGTTTGTTTCTATGTGTGTATATTCATGTGTGTTTAGTTATTTTGCCTGAACACTGTCAGTCAGTTTAAAGATTGTGTCAATGTTATGCACACACCGAAATTCATCTTCACCTAAAACAAAACTCACATTGTGCCTGATTTTATTTGTGAAAAGAAAGGCTGAGGGATCTAAACAGAATGTACTGTAATTTGTAACTTATTAGTATGTAACGACGTTCACTGAGCTGGCTGCGTTTGATTTTTTCACAGCTGTTACAATAGTATGACTGCCAGACCTGATTCGTATATCGGCTAATGAATGAGTACATGCTGATCAAAGCTGACAGGGTCCAAAACTCACACCAGTGAGTCGAACATCAGTTGGTACGATTGTCAAGCATTCTCTGACACGGTTGGACAAACTCAAATTCAGTATAGGTGAAACTTCATTCAGTGTCTGAAACTTAGACTGCTATCGTTACAAAATACAACTTGAAAAACAACCAAATTTCAAATCATTCATGATTTACATTTCAATAATGACCCCAAATTTTGAACACTGCATTTTTATGTATCTTCTTTTCACTTTGGGGTAGAAATAAATAAATGAATATTACACAGGTGAAAATGGAAAACATAACCATATGATATCTTATATTGGCATGTGATACCATTATAGAACGATATCCTTTCTGACCTAAAGAAGACATTTCTCTACGCATCTGTTTTGGAACTATATTTTTTACTAGTCCAACAAACTCGTGCATTACTACCAGTCTATCATGAAATATACCTTTAGAACAAAACAGATATTATTGCTTAAAGAGAAAAAGAGTCAAGATTTTTGTCAGAAGAACAAGATTCCATATAAATACTTTGGGATCTCAGTATAGTTTTTACCCCCTTCCAATACCAATATTGGGCATTCATAGGTTTTATATGTATTTTTTGCGAGAAATATGGACAATGTCTCTTTGGAAAATTTAACTAGAACAGTATACTTCTGATAAGGCATTAGAGACATAAAAAAAATCCTTAGTTTGATTAAATGACTTTAAACACTACAATTAGAGTAAGTTACGAATTAGAATGAACGATATGGACAATGTCTCTTTGGAAAATTTGACTAGAACAGTATACTTCTGATAAGGCATTAAAGACATGAAAAAATCCTTAGTTCGATTAAATGACTTTAAACTGTACAATAAGTTACGAAATACGATGTTTTCTGGTTTGAAAAGACACTTTTGATCATCAATGATTTCAATGTAATAGCATAAATTCTACTAGGTACAATACACAGATAAAACTTGTATATTCCATAACATAACACGTGATATAGATAGTACTATGTTTATATTTGAAGTTTATGATTTATTGGGTACATACGTGTGATTACCTGTCATTTTTTCAAAGGTTTGTTTTTCAGCTGGTTCTTTATTCTGAAAGTTCAATGCTACACAATTCGGATTGAAGATTGGGTTCGGGATTTGCGGACCAAAAACGACAAAACACAATGTGAAGATAAGAATATCTCACATAGAACCTTTGGGTGTAATACGAAGTTTTCGTGAAAATCTGAACTGTTAAACTTCAAAATTTGCAAAGCAATGGCCCGTGCACGGGCCGTTCCGTTAATTCCCAATTTGTCCTATCGAAAGACAGCGGAAGGTCACGCAGAGTTCAGCGCAGATTTACTAAATCAGCCCGTGGAGCTACTAAATAGCCACTGACCGCAGCGCTGGACTGGTCATGCGAACGTACACATAACCGTGTTCTGCAATTTGAGCAAAATTTAAATTCACGGAAAGAAAAATATTTTGGTACAATACCTTTTTTCACAAAACAACAAGTTCATGACATATGGATCTCAAACTTTCAAAACACCATTTGTTAGTACTTAACTGTAATTACTTATTACTTAAAGTCATAGGCTAACATTGTGGAGCTTCAATTTAAAAAAATTGTCAAACTTTGATATCTGAGCTACATAGTAGTGTTCAAATGGACAAATAAACAACCTAGAATACAAAAGTTTGGAAAGTTACACTGCCAATGGCAAGTTATACATGAATAAACATAAAACTCGGGCGAGTTTTATTAACCTAGGTGTACACACAGTAAGTCTATGGGAGGAAAAGGGCAAGTGAATCTGGTCAACTTACGATTTTCACTTTTTTAAAGCACTAAATAATCATTTTGAAATACAATTTTTTTCAGGGCTTCATTTTTAGACCTCATCAAAGACACTGGTAGCATGGGGAATCATGCGGCTCAGATTTTTTTAACTGGGGTAAATGTTAGCCAATACCTTTAATAATGATACTGGATGGAATTATAGATTTGATGGTCTTGCCAATCTTGAACCCAATCTTTCAGTTTCAGATTGACGAGCTTTCAGGTATGTTTCAAGAAATATGTGTGTCGGAAAACAACTTGAAAAAAAACACGAACATCACCTGTTATACCTATACCTATGATCAAAGTCGGGTTGTTTTATTAATACTTGGTTCATAGACTGTATTAACATTTTGCGACGAATTTAAATGTTCTTGTTTCTTTTTTCGCGCAAGATGGGCTAGAAATGTGTACAAAAAAGGGTTGAGTGACGAGTTTATCGGCAATATAAATACCACACACCAAGCGTAAAGTGAAACTGGGAGATCTACAAGACCCGATTGGGACAGAATGCCCATGACAATGACGGGTATCCAGCAGCAGAAATCAGTTCCAACGACGATGGCCATTCTAATCGCAACTTTGACCTCTCGTTGTTGAGGGCGTCCTCTTATGCTCCGAGCAGACGCTCTAACTTTGATAAATATGAACACGTAACAAACAAAGATCAGAATAAACATCAGCAGATTGATACCCAAGAACAGCACAATGGAGTAGATCCAAGATGGCCGCTGCTCAGATTTCAGCGGTACGTATTCATAAATACCCCTTTCCTGGGAGAATTCAAGTTTTCCCGTTCCAGTTGTTTGCCGATTTAGGGGCAAACCGACACAGACATCAGATAACCGTAAAATACCTGGAATATACGAACCCAGAATGAGTGGTCCTAAACTCATTATAAATGTGAGAAGCCACACAATAATGACACCGTTACGGGCAGAGCTAAAACGAAACCGTAGTCTTCCGAACGGAAACGCGACACACAGAAACCTATCTAGAGTAATAAGTGTGAGCAAGAACACAGAGCTCTCGCTCGAAAGAACCGATAGAACTCCCGCAAATTTGCATAGATTTGATTCGCGCCAGTCAGGTGCAGATAAATAATAGAATTCACCGAAGAAAACGTCTGCCGACGCAATGATCACCATGTAAATCCCCATGAGAAAGTCTGCGACGGCTAAGTTTGTGATGAACAGATGCTGCACTTTACAGCGATGGTGTTGCCCCTGGCGACAGCGAAGAAAAATGACCATACTATTACCGATGATGGCGCACCATCCAATCACCCACAATGCCACGTCCAGGATTGTGTTTGGCATAAGGCGCGAACACGAGTCTAGAGGCGTCGATGTGATCACGGAGCACACTTCGGTTTCAGGGAGCAGACAGCAAAGACGATTATCATCGGTTGATCTGCGTAAGAAAACAAGTTGGTGTGAAAGAAGAACTTACTATAAAAGTAAGACACTTAAGTGCATTTTTAATACAGTACAATAAGAACAAGAAAATAGAGCGTTTCAACAAATTTGGCTTAGCTATTCAAGAGTTTTCAACATTTCATTGATGTACGTAAATGATCATATGGAAGATTCTTATATTTTAAGAAAAAATTTTAAGAATCGCCATTATAAGGATTGAATGAAATATTGGAAAACCATAAATCTTGAATGGTTAAGCCAAATTTGTTTAATCTTTCCAATAATTGCACTTTTAACAGTATTGCGTTCTATGACTACAATTCACATAGACGGCTAACTTTCATTTTCCTTATGTTTTATCAATTCACAAGAAACAACAATTCATCACAATTAGAGACTGACTTGAATTTGCACAATGATGACCGATTATCCCTGGCTTCGTGAATTAATCTTTAAAAATGTCAATATATTTGACCACAGACCCAGACCCGGCCTTCTACGCGGGTGGGGGGGGGGGCGGCTTTGGGGCTTGAGCCCCCCCCCCCCCCAAAAAAAAAAAAAAAAAAAAAAAAAAATTGCTCAGCCCCCCCCCCCCAAAAAAAAAATAAAAATAAAATTTCGGACAAAAAGAAATTAAATGAAAATATTAATAAATAAACTGAAGCGATCCTAACATAGATAGAAATATTGATAGAAAGACGTATGAAAATGTTAAAATACGTATTAACTATCCCAGAAACACGTCTTTTAACACACATTTTCCAAAAAATTCCTACTCCTGCTCGGTCGCTCGCTCACGCTCGACTACCTATTTCACATTTTTCACATAGGTCTACTTACTGTACAACGTCTTGAAATACTCAACAACAATTCCCTATATTAATTTTCATAATATACCTTTAAAATATGTATTTACTGTGATTAGAAACATGTCTTTGCTACGTGTATTTCAAAAACATTCTTGCCGTGGGCTCCCTATCCACACACCCGTCCTCCTCCCTCACGAAAGTATAATAACCCAATTACAGTTTTTCACATACTTCTGAACATTTTTTTTTAAATCGTGAATCTTCATCAAATATACCCACTAGCGCAGCCAGGGACATACTAGGGCCATCCCCCCCCAATTCAGCAGCTAAAAAATTAAAAGAATGAAATAAAAGTCCATGAAAAATCACGGCACAGACGCAGGTGCGTCAAACCATTTTTTCGGATAAGGGGGTAATATTTTCATTGGCGTGGAAAACGAATTGTCAAAATTTTTCGGCGCGCTCCGCGCGCAAAATTGCAATATAACCTAGCAACTTTTCGTGCAAAGGCGTGCCACACAATTAATTATTCTGTAATAGTTCAATGGTTTTGTAGGTTCTTGCGCTATTCTTGCATTACGTTTTAAGAATGATTCAATTTGTCAATTTTTTAAGGGGGGAGGCAAAAGTAAGAACAATTCAAAATTTTCCGCGCGCTCCGCGCGCAGAATTGCAATAATACATAATGCTGATACGTTTTTCGCAAAGCGTGCAAAAAATTGAACATTGTGTAATGGTTTTGTAGTACTTTGTGTTATTCTTGCACTACGTTTTAAGAATGATTCAATTTGTCAATTTTTTGTAGGGGAGGGGGCAAAAGTAAGGAAAATGTCAACATTTTGTAGTGCCTTACGTTGCTTGTGAAACATATTACTTTTCAATTTGTCATTTTTTTTTTAGGGGGTGGGGGAGCAACACAATATGTCACAGTATGTCTACCCCAATACTTTCATTGGCGTGGTAATAATACAATTAATGTTTTTGCAGTGCCTTACGTTGCTTGTGAAACATATTACTTTTCAATTTGTCATTTTTTTTTTGAGGGGGTGGGGGAGCAACACAATATGTCACAGTATGTCTACCCCAATATTTTCATTGGCGTGGTAATGATACAATTAATGTTTTTGCAGTGCTTACGCAGCTTTTTAAACATATAATTTTTCAATTTATAAGTTTTTTTGGGGGAGGGGGCAAAACAATATGTTTGTCAAAAGATTTTCATAGGCGTGTTATAAAGTGTCAAAAATTTCGGCGCGCTACGCGCGCAAAAATTTCAATATACGCTGACAATTTTTCAAGAGAGGTGCGCCGCAAAATTGAATATTGTGTATGTTTAATGGTTTGTGGTGTCTTACATTGCTTGTTAAACATATCATTTTTCTTTTAATTTAACAAAACAATACCTTTGCCCCAATATTTTCATTGACGTGGTAATAAAATGTCAAAATTTTCGGCGCGCTACGCGCGCAAAACTTTCCATATACACTTAAGGTACAAATGCAAATATTGTTTGTGTAATTAGCCAGAATAACAAATTGAAAGTGGATGAAATATTCGGATTGATTTGTCGCTAAAGGGAGCCAAAAATATAGATTTTTAAAGGTGATAATGCAGTTTTTTCTTACCCTGGCAGGGGAATCCCCTCCCAGACCGTCCCCAAAGCTATCCCAATTCTACCCCATCTAAAAACAAATGAATTTAAAAAAATGAAGTAACAAAATGACCCGTTCTACCCACCCGTGTGTTTTGTGTGTGTGTGTGTGTGTGTGTGTGTGTTTATGTGTGTGTTGTGTGTGTGTGTGGAGGGGGGGGTATGTTCCTTCGCTTAGTCGATCTCGCCCCCTATTAGAAAACTCCTGGCTACACCAGTGAATATACCTAGTAAAATATCTACTTTTCCCATGCTTAAGAAAACCTACCTTTTTCTCTTCGTATTTTAGAAAAATTTTCTCAGTGGGAGGGA
>JZLH01S0620439.1:30861-38361 GCA_001188425.1 Eucidaris tribuloides
ATAATAAATAAATAACGATACATACACATACAATAATAATAAATAAATAATATATCGCCATACATCACACTCACTATAATCACTCCTACATACGTACATACATACATCATACAATACATACATAAACTTACATCATACATAAATAAGTACATAACATACAAATCATAAATCAATAAATTCATAATATAAATAAATAACATAAATAAATAAATAATAAATAAATAACATAAACTCATTAATGCGGGGGGGAAGGGGAATCCGGTATGCCAACACGAGTGATAATATTTATAATTTTGTAGCAGACGCTTACTCCTACGTTTTATTCTTCGATACATTTCTCTTTGTTTTTTCCAAACAGTGCGCAGAGAGACTTTTGAAAGATATATTCAGACATGCCTCGATATCCTTCCAAGTTACATCATTATACCCACGAGCGCACCTTCTTATTCAGCACTTGCTGACAATCAAAACCCTACCAGTACATTTCAAAACACTTTTAATACGTATGGCTGCTTTGCTGATTCAATAATCTCTTTGAAAACAATGTATTTGATATTTCAGAGTGTCACAACACGTAAGATCGACGATTTGACTAATATGATAGAGT
Organism: Eucidaris tribuloides; assembly: GCA_001188425.1. Classification (NCBI taxonomy): domain Eukaryota; kingdom Metazoa; phylum Echinodermata; class Echinoidea; order Cidaroida; family Cidaridae; genus Eucidaris; species Eucidaris tribuloides. Next base: position 31,469 of record JZLH01S0620439.1, read on the forward strand.
AATTCGAGCTGTGATAGTCACTCTGGTTCAAAAATATGTGGGAATCATGAGCAGACCAGAGCCGGCTTGTCGCAGCTGCCGTTCAATTCAATTCAGTTGTGTTTATTTTTATATTGAGGAATTGCACAAATGCAGCTGTCAGATAATGCTATTTAAAGCGAGAGGGACCAGAACTAACACGGCATAAGTTAACATAAAGAGGCATTGAGGTATTTGTTTGAGATTATGGTATATGGCTGATAAATACCAGCCTAATAAGGTTATCGCTGTGTGACACTCACACTTAAGCCAAGGTCGCTATAAAATTAGGTTAATTTGGTTATTTTTATTGTCTTTGCAAGCCTTGTCTTTAAGATCTTGCAGAAACAGTATCAGGAGCGGAGGACGCTTACGTAGTCCGATTCAACAGCTGCAGTACCATGCTACCATGGAGCGCGGGTACCGAGGACGTGCCGCTGCTTAACATGGTTGTAAATCTGGCTTTACTCTGATTCCAAAGAGTGGGGGGGCAGCGTAGAAGACAGTGATTCTGGTTGGGTGACTAACACCGTTACTTGCGGGTTGGGCATGCATCGTGGGGTTGTGTTTGTTTCCGTTTTGATGTATTATGCTTTGCTGGTGTTTTGCTTTTATGTTGCGGTTGCATTTGCCTGAATGTTATTTGCTTGTGTGTACAGTTGCCGATTGATTGCCGTTGCAAATCAAATGTTTTCTTAACTTTGCCCAGTTAAGTTGCGGTGCCTTCTCCCTTTAGAAATGTGGGGTGTGGTGTGTGTGTGTGGTGTGTGGTGGTGTGTTGGTGTTGTCGTGTGAGTGTTAGTCTGTGTATTTCGATGCATTGTGGTGCTAAGTTGATTTAAAACTTGTATAGATGGAAAGGTGGGATAGCATAGCACGTGACATTATACATTATCCTAAATCCTCTGACAGATCATACTCGGTGTGAAGTCGTTATAATTATTATGAAATATTGTAAGTGTTTGGAGTAATGTGGAAGGTATTAATTCAACCGATCGATTTAAAAATAAATGTGTGTGTGGGTGTGTGTGTTCATGCGTGTTGATAAATTAAGGCTGCAATTGAGCCTCCCGAAACACACACACCTCACACAAAACCCAAACCGGCAAACCAGATTCACCCGTACACAGACACATCCCACGCACAGACACAACAGCACCACACCACACCACAACACACCACCACACACACACACACACACACTACACACACACCACACACACACACACACACACACACACACACACACACACACACACAACACACACACACACACACTACACACACACCACCACACACTATCCGTGTTACCGTTTTGAACGTAAAAAGATACACTGCCCATCACAGTTCTATAGGTTTGTTAAACATTTACTCTGTGTTCGTTGTTGTTTTCTGTTTGTTTGTCTGTAGTTTGTTTTGTGTTTGTTTGTTTAGTTGTGATTGTTGATTTTGAAGATTATTAGCCAGTGGGGACGAATTAAGTGGGGTCAGGTTGGGGGGAGGAAATCATGATCTTACTCTTGGCTTCTTGCCAACAGGACAGAGTGACACTACGGGAAAGGGGTCTTCCAATTGCGGCGGGTTCATCATTTGGCATTATCTTGCTCCCTAGTTTCCTGTTACAATTGGCCCCTACCTTGTCGCCGGCATGAATCATTGTTGAAACTCCGTCTAATATGATTATAAATACGTGGTCTTTACCTTGATTCGGAACCAGTTTTTATGGACCCCGTTATCCCCTTGTTCATTGACCGTTCGTCCTCCTCAGAATTGATACCCTTTTTCGTACCTCTTTGTTTCAGAATTTGTGGGGCTTTGCACTGGGAAACAATTGTCTTATCGTTTGTTGGAGCGCAGTTTACGAAATAAGGAAATTGGTCCATCCAGTAAAAACCGTAAATAGGGACTCACATTCATCAAGATGCCAAATAGGGACCGTCCGCTGGCCTTATTCTATAGCGAATGGCCCCACGACCACAAGATGGGGAAAGTGTATTGTCGAATGTTACAACAGTTCTTTAATGTATATATGTTCAGATGTGTTTACAGTTGTCATAATACATTCCGACACAAAGATAATTATTCCCATGTTTATCTTACCATAGATGCTGGTGGAAAATAACGGTTTACTTCAATTCACGCGTTTTTGCCTTGCCCTGTCCAATTCCCAATTCTATATTGATTTGATTGAATTTGATTATAGAAATGCCTCCACCTAAATGGACTAAATGTGATTTATTCATTTTATTTATTTTTTTTTTTTTCACATCTCAGTTAATGTTTGGTTTGTATGGTTTAGAGGCCTTCATTTTACCTCGGAGGTAAAATACTCCGGTCTCCGTCATTTTTTTTTTTGTTCTTTAAAGAATTAAGTTACACATATGATGAGAGCATACATGTATAAAAAACGTGTTGACCAGGATTCCCTGGGATTGATGCTTTTACATAACAACACAGAACAAAAACCGGGACAAAAAGAACATGAAAAATAACCAAAACAATTACCTAGTTTTACAAATAAGAGACCGTAACTGCGTAGGGTCATAATCAATTACACATACCTTTCACAGACACATCCGTGGGTATGGTCGGTCCCGATCGGGAAAAATACGTGTGCCAGCCCCAAAACAATTTCCTTCGCCCAAATACGCGAGCAAGACATGCAGGGGGGGGGCATGTGCGCGAAGACACAACGAAAACCATTTGGTCCCCCCCCAAAAAAAAAATTACAAAATCCGCGCCTCATAGCAGAATGTAAAATCGTGGGGAGGGGGGCGGGGGCGACCGACGGACAAAATAAAACCATTTTGCTGGCACAAACATAGCCATAAACAGCCGTCGGCATCAGATGACAACGAAAAGGGTTCTTTTTACGCAACCATAATAAATCATTCTCGCAAATTTCCAACAACAGGGATATTACCTCTAATTTCACTTGCTTTACAATATGGGTGGCTGCCCCCCTGCATCCCTGGTTGCAGCTCGCCCCCATGTTTCTACAAAGAGGGCAAGTGCCTGAACGGTGATAATGTGTCAATGTTCCTGATAGTTTGCAATTTTGCTTGATACCATTTATGCGTTATGGTTACATCACGCACACACACACACAAACAAACACACACAACACACACCACCACACACACACACACACACACACACACACTACACACACCACACACACACAGCACACACACACAACACAACACCAACAACCACCACAATATAACTTCCCCTCAATTATGATGCGAAGTCTTATTATCCGACTAACAATTCTGTTTAGTCGTCGTAAAATCAGTCTGTTCCGTGATATATCCACGACAATGTGTCATTCATCCTCGCCAATCAGACGAAACCGATTAAAATTATAAGTAAATCTGAAATGGATGCCAAACAAGCCCATCCTAATGTCTTGCGCCATAGAGTCAATACGAAGTCTGGCGCTGGACTGAGACACTCGACCACACGTACAGCGAGATGAATTAATTTGTCCTCAACTTATGTCCTCCCTCGTCCTTAAAACTGTCGATCTCATTAAATAAATCTCTTCCTTCCTGAATCTGAAACACATCTGCTTGAGTCGTAAAATACAAACTGTCACAGTGGTAGTGATTTTGTAAGGATGATGCCGTCATAAGAAGGAACATTTACAAATATATTGTCTTGCCTCAAAAATTGCACCATTCTTTACCGTAGCAGCCATTGTGTACTTTCATACATATACAGTTCAAGTCTGTATTCTGGATAATAATAACACCAAAAATCTATAGTCGCTATTTGCAGATGAAATGTCTCTTTTTCAATAGGCAGAAAAAAATAAAAACCCAGGCGCCCAGCTTTTCTCTCGCTCGCTCTCATCAGATCTACAATCATATACGGCGTATATACAACTAATGCTGTTATGAAAAAACGGTCATGCCTGTCAGATTCACCCAGCTGTAATCCTTTTTTAACGGATTTTGGGTCAAATGATCGACTGTTTGCCGAAACTCTGCGAAAAAGGCTTATTTTAGAAATGTTCAACAGGAATTTGATCACTGGACCCCCCCCCCCCCTCCCTCCTTCAGAGCATTAGAAATGGGGCCTTCATTTCCTTATTTTTTTTTTTTTCAGAGTAAGTATTTCAATCCGCTCCTTAATTGCTGCTTCACAGTATCAAAATCGATAAATATCCCGTATAATTGAACATTGCACATAAACAGTGAAAACACACCGACACAGCCGCGCGCGCGCGCGCGCACACCACACACACACACACACACACCCACACACACACACCACACACACACACACACCACACACACACACACCGCACGCCACACAACACACACACCACCACACACACAACTCATCATACACAAAGACACACACAGACATCCTCCCTCTCAAAAGTATTGCAACATACAATTACTAACGCATACATTTTACGTTGAATGGCGGTCTTTCTATATGTGTCAAAATGAAGTTATGATTGGAAAATAAACCTAATTATTTGAAAGACATAATGCATATGATTCTTTCTCGGTTTCTTCTCCAAGGCGAGAGTTATCAAACTGCAGGTGCGTCCACGACCAGAAGGGGCTGGAACATCAAACTTTTGATTTTTTTGCCTTCCCTATAGGAGTTGGGGTGTTAGATCAACACTAGCATCGTAATTCGCTTTATATTACCAATGAACACGGTTTCTAATTGGAAAGACTTCCGAGCAAACAAAAATGTGAATATATTCTCTAGGGGTCTCAGAAGAAACACACCTCGAAGACGATAGCTGACTCCTTCTTCATAACGTACAAGTGGCAGCTGAGCAACGCCCCATATGTTTAAACGGACCTCTTCAAGTTATACATTTCTTTAATTCGTTTCTCAATTCTACAGAGCAGTTGTATTATTTCTCAACATTCCTTAAAATATTCACTGGCATGAGACTATCTCAGCTACATTGGATATAATGATGCGAAAGAGAAGGCCTATCTTTTATGTACTGCCTTTCGCTCCTTGTCACTGTCTTCATGAGCTAGGGGCATTACTTCGTCCTCTCGAGGCGCGTGGTCTTCTTTCTGGAGACCCCTTCAGTAGAAACCATATTATTTATTTTGTTCTTCGGAAGTCTTTACCAAACCATCAAAACCGTTTCATATGGTCAATATGGACGACCATTATGTGTGAATTAACACCCACCCCTAATGGCGGCAGGCGAAAAAAAAATCAAAATTTATGTTCCAGCCCATCTGTTGTCGGGCTACGCGCGCCTGCATTTTGTTGATCATCTCCGCTTGGAAAAGAAAACGAGAAAGTATATTCATTGAATGTCTTTATCAATTAATTTGTTATTTTTCAATCTAACGTAATTGGACATTTCATTTAGAAAACCCGTTCAACGTTAAAATGATATGCGTTATAGTGTATGTTGCAATACTTTTGAGTATGGAGGGTACACACACACAGCCTCTTTGAAAAGATGTATATTATGCATTTACTGCGAATGCACTCCATTATTAATGAAAGATTAATATTTTATCGAAAATTTATTTTATTATATTTATTTCGGTTCTGTGGGATTACATCACAAGACTGCCTCGGAAATTCGTTTCTGGAAACGGGCCCTGCTGCACCGCGTTGATGTTATCAACGCATATATCTTGCCATTGGCGCATACTTAATCCGAACTTTTACTGTATCTAGGATGATTAGCCTATATTTGTCCATTTAAGACTACAACATAACCATGCACAGTGTGTGAAATATTATAATTATTATGAAATTAAAGTAAAGGTCATTATTCAACCGAATTAAAAAAATGTCTGCTTAAAATCATAGCTGAATGATGCTCCGAAACACACACACACATACACACACAACCCAAAACCGCAAAACAGATACACATACACAGACACATCACACGCACAGACACAACACACACACACACACACACACACACACACACACACACACACACACACACACACACACACACACACACACACACACACACACACACACACACACACACACACACACACACACACACACACACACACACACACACACACACACACACACACCTACACACACACTCACACACACACTTCCGTGTTACCGTTTTAAACGTAAACAGATACACTGCATCACAGTTCTATAGGTTTGTTAAACATTACTCTGGTTCGTTGTTGTTTTTTGTTTGTTTGTCTGTATGTTTGTTTTGGTTGTTTGTTTGTTGTAGTTGTGTTGGTGTTGTTTTGAAGATATTTAGGAGTGGGGACGAATTAAGATGGGGGTTGGTGGGGAGGAAAAATCATGATCTACTCTTGGCTTCTTCCAAACAGGACAGTGAACACGAGGGAAAGGGTCTTCAATTTGCGGTCATCATTTTGGCGATTTATACTTGGTGTTTCTGGTTAAATGCGCCTACCTTGTCGCCGCGCATGAATCATTGTTGAAACTCCGTCTAAATATTATTATAAATACGGTGGTTTTACCGTGATTTCGGAGTTTTTATGGACCCGTTATCCCCTTGTTATTGACGTCGTCTCCAGTTTGATACCTTTTTTCGTACCCTTTTGTTTAGAATTTGTGGGCTTTCACTGGGAAAAATTGTCTTTCGTTTGTTGACCCAGTTCACGAAATAAGGAAATTGTCCATCAGTAAAACCGTAAATAAGGGACTACACATTCATCAGTGCCAAAAATAGGGCGATGTGGCCCTTATTCTATAGTCGAATGGAGTGGGAAAGTGTTATTGTGGAATGTTAACAACAGTTTAAGATATATGTTCAGATGTCGTATTACAGTGTCAGAATCATTCCGAACAAAGACTTTTATTTCATGTTTTATCTTAACCAGGGTTGGCAATTTCCCGGCAAATGTCAGTATTTCCCGCCC
>JZLH01S0620439.1:40861-44442 GCA_001188425.1 Eucidaris tribuloides
ACACACACACACACACACACACACACACACACACACACACACACACACACACACACACACACACACTAAGACACACACAGACATACACACACACCTCTTTGAAAAAGGTGTATTTATTATGCATTTATGCGAATGACTTCCTCTATTATGAGAGATAATTTTATCGAAAATTTATTTTATCATATTATACCGGTTTGTGGGATTAATACAAACTGCCATGGAAATTCGTTTCTAGAAACGTGGTGATATTTATTAACGCATATCTTGCCATTGGCAGCATAACTTTCCAAACTTTTATATTCTAGGATGTTTATTTGTCCATTTAAGCACTACACTACAGTACAGAGGCGTCGATCCTGGGGGGCAGGGGGGCGATCGCCTCCCATGAAAATATTGGGGGCGAACATATCGATTTGCCCCCCCCCCCCCAATAATTTTGACAACTTGAAAAATTCATAATATGCAATGCAAATATATGTTTTAAAAAGCATTGGAAAGCACTATAAACCCTTAAACATGGCATAAAAATACTCTTAAACATACAAAATTGTCAATTTTTCGGCGCGCTTTGTGCGCAAAATTCTATATTATAATTTTAGCGTGCAGAGCGCACCGAAAATTTTGAACATTTTTTCACTTTTGCCCCCCCCCCAATCCGAAAATCCGAAACTACAGTATGTAGCTCAGATATCAAAATTTGACATTTTTTTTTTAAATTGAAGCTCCACAATGTTAACTTGTGTCTTCGCTATTTTGTCACATATGACCATTACGACAAAATCTAGAGCTTCCGTTGCTAGTGTGTAATTCACGTCAAATTAGGTGTGATTATTTGCTTAAAAGCTTTATGGAATAATACCAATGAAAATGATTCACCAATTCCTACATGAGTAAACATTGTTGTTTCTTCGGTTGCTTTTCCACGAAAACATAAATAAATAAAAATGAGGAAAAAAACGATAAACGACAAAAATAAAGAAAAAAATACGACAAAACATCAGACATGTGAAAACACCTGTTTTTACCAGTCACGTGGCAAGGACGCCGATAAGAAAGATGCCGCGATGGAGAACACCTTGACCTTTGACCACAGTAGTCCCCAGAGCAATGGACGATTTACAGATGGTGTACGGTAAATTAGGTGGAGGGGGAGGGGGTGCAATATTGTACAGTATTGAACACCATTGCGTTAATGGGGCTAAATTTGATGATGGTGTTTGATGTAATTCTATGTGAAAAGGCGAGGTACTTGGCACTCCCCGACTTTCCTCACACGAACCGTATTATAAAGAAAATGCGAAGCGTTGTATTGCACTCATTGGGGGAAAGTGTATGGATTGTATTTTATTCGTACTTCACAATTCGCTTGTTTTCGTCAAAATGTATTTGCCAGTTCTATCTAATCCCATTCTGTCTTATATCCATTCGCGCGTAACTTGTGTACAGTCATGTAGATTGATCAGTACCCGGGGATATGAATGAGAGCAATATCCTTCTGAAAATGGATTTCGATTTGCATACTGTTATTACGTTTACATTACATTTCAATAAAAAAAAGGAAAAGCGCCGGATTGGTGTACATAACGTATAGGACAGCATGTTGGCGAAATGTTCTATATGTGATCGCAGTGACATGATGTGCACTTATAGTATAATAGTAGTTTAAACACTATAATCATGTTGCGAGTTTCTCATCCTCTTCCTCCCCCCACCTGCTCCTTTTCTTTCAACTTTGTCTTCTTTTTCTGTCTTTCTTCTTCTTTCTTTCTTCGTTTCTTCTTTCTCTTCTATCTCTTTTCTTCTTCTGTTCCTCATCCTTTTTCTTTTCCTTTCTTCTTTTCTTCTTCTCTTCTTTTTTTTCTTCTTCTTCTTCTTCTTCTTCTTCTTTCTTCTTCTTCTGTCGTCTTCTTCTTCTTCTTCTCCTCCTCCTCCTCCTCCTCCTCCTCCTCCTCCTTCTCCTCCTCCCCATACTTCTGTTTCTTATTCCTTTTCCCTTCATTTTTCTCATTTCAGTTCGCAAAATCACAAATTCTAATTTTGATTGGATACCTTATTTTGTTACTCCTTTTTATCATATAATACCCTACTTTTTCATGTTTTTTTTTTTTATAAATTACAAGTTAACAAAAGTGATTTTTTTTTCGTCGTGACTGAAGTATGTTTTGTGCAACAATGTGTGTATTGTGAGGTCATTTCGTGGTAAGTAGCTTGGTTGGTCTTCATCCTTACAAGAAAATTTGGCAGTGTCATCTGTTTGTCGAAGTCATGAAGCTTCCCCGCGGCAAAAAAGGAGAAAATGTTCATATTCAACGGAAGCATGTAATCCCACGCACAAATTCTTGTATATTTTCCTGTAGAATAATCAAAATATCGACGACGTGGTGGTATACAATCTCACCACAGTAATCATAAAATAATTATCAACCAATTAATTGTTGATCAGATAATACTAGAGTGTTTTGCTATTTCCCACTTGGTAACGAGTGGTTCAACTCTAATTCTTATAGCTGGAAGTTGAGAAGTTATGTGTGGGCTTATTATATTGGTGTGTTTGATTTATTGAAAAATCCAGTCCGGCCGTCTACGTTGGTGTGTGGTTAGAAAGAAAATAATACATTTCTCCATAATTTTGTTAAGCGTCATAAAAGTGATGTTGTTCCGATTTTCTTTGCAAGATAAACGAAAATATTGTTATGAACGCAAAGTGCCGCTGGTTAAGACCACCCAAGGGCCGGGTCTGTCGGGACAACTGAAATAGAAATAAAACGAAAGTGCGCCTTATTCTATCATGTGCGCAACACCTTATTACCAAAAATCACAGCAAGCTATTTTGCGAAATAAACAGTTACAATTTACCAAGTTCATGACACAAAAAAGGAGGGGAGCGACATGATCACACGCGGCGCGAAATTATAGATCACAATTTTTGGTCGGCTGTTTTGACGAAGACCCATTTCCATCGACGGTAAACGTAGCATTCGAAATTGAGTCAAACAACAGGTATTTTGAGAAAACGTTTTTTCAGGTCAACATGCAGTTTGATGTGGAAAGTGTGATAAATATAATAATTAGATCACGATTGTTGTATGTGATATTCTATTCATTTCTCTTGCATGGACAAAGCAAATATTTCAACTTCGTGTAAACAACAGCTGTGAAAAACAAGTACAACACAATGTAGTACAACATGTATATATATATATAATTTCATTTCTGGGCGTAATTGACATGCTGAACTGTCGATAATCAGGCAATTATTTTCCCCTCCCCTTTCCAAAAACGCCGTACTTATGACGTAGGCATACGTCCGGCGAGTTTCTTGTTGATCAAAATGCAAAATTATACATTGAATTCTGTGAGGTTAGAATTATTTTGTTATTTGTAGACTCTCTGCTTTAAACGGATCATAACAACGACTGGAAATAACGTGCATGGCTACGTATATAGGCTTCAGAGTTTGGGCTTGAGCAATTGACGTCATATTTTGCAGGATATTTTATTTGTTTCAACTTGCTGATCACAATTTATTCCGGTGTTGTTTTAAATTACGAGCATCAGTTTAATTTACGTGTTGGATTGAT
>JZLH01S0620440.1:0-11347 GCA_001188425.1 Eucidaris tribuloides
AGGATCAACGGTTTCACCAGGAGCGGATGATCTGGAAGCTCAACAATGCATCACAGTAACAACAACATACCGAACAGCAGACGCACCAGTGGCAGGCTACGACGACGACGAACGCGATGTGCACCCCCGAGAACCGACCAGTTAGCTGCGTTACAGACGCGCGGCAACAAGGCAGTACCTCACAACCTTGTGAAGATGCAGAGGTCGCCCAGATCCGAGACGGACGATAATCCGCTGCAACGCCTGACAATGGTAGAGAAGCGTTAGTGCGACACGCCCAACAGCAAAGCACCTGGGCGGAGGAGGGCATAGAACGGCGAAGTGAACTTGATTCGCGTCATTGTACCTGTTGATGCAGTTGGATTACTGATAGGCGCTTTCATACTGGTTTTGGAAACTTGTACTGCCGCCCCAGAAACTCAGGTGAGCATGGATGTTGTATGTGATCTGAATTAGGAGGCAGTGTTGATGCAATATCAAGGCGTTAGAAAATGTCACAGTCCATGAAAGCCACCACTGTGCTTGCGGCAACCATCCTCTGCAGTAGCAGCCGATTTGGGTCCAAATAGTTGGCACTGTAAAAGTTGATCTGCGCGTGAAGACAATCATGTGTAAGGAGAACCTGTCTTGTAGCATGCTTATAACAGGCCAGCCTGTTCATTAACCCTATCTGGCCCGGGGGGGGGGGGCTAAAAAATGGTGACATTTTTTGACCGCGTCGCTTTGCTGACTTTTTATTTTCAAGTGTGCACAAGTCTTTGAGGGGACCAAATTCGGCGAAGACCGGGTATTGCGGTGTCCAGAGTGACGCAACTTTTCGTGACTTGGGCATGTGGCACGACCGAAAAATCGCTCAAAAACGATGAAATTGGATGTGTTATTTTGCAATGCAAATTGTGGTTTTCAGCCCAAATTCATAATGCTAGTGATTATTTTTACTTTTGCTGATTGAAATTAACTAATTTTATGCTGTTTATGATTGCAAAAGTGTCCCCGAGAAATTTCATCGAAAAACCAATAAAAAAGAAAAGGTTGAAAAAACACAGAAATACATAAGAAATTCATGAAACAATAAAATACATAAGAAATTAATTCTGATTCAGCATTTTTTTCGACAGATAATTGTTAGAAATGTCAAAAAGAATATTATCACCAAAAATTAGCATTCTGTGAGCTGTTTAAAGGGAGTTATAGTAGGGACAGTGATGGTGACATTTTTTGACCGCGTCGCTTGCTGACTTTTTATTTCAAGTGTTGCACATCTTTTGAGACCAAATTCGCGAAGACCGGGTATGCGGTTCCAGAGTTACGCAACTTTTCGTACTTGCATGTCACACCAAAAATCGCTCAAAAACATGAAATTGTGTGTTATTTCAATGCAAATTGTGTTTTCAGCCCAAATTCATAAATGTAGATTATTTACTTTTGGCTGATTGAGGATAAGGCTAATTTTATGCTGTTTCATGATTGCAAAATGTCCCGAGATTGGGTCAGCGACGAAAGAACCAATTAAAAAAAAGAAAAGGTTGAAAAAACACACGGAAAATACATAAGAAAATTATGACAATAAATACATAAAAATTAATTCCTGATTTCAGGCATATTGTTTTTCGAGCAGATAATTGTTGGAAATGTCAAAAAGAATATTTATCAACCAAAATTAGGCAATTCCTGTGAGCTGTGTTAAAGGAGTTATAGTAGGAAGTGATTTTCCGTTTTCAGAAAAGCCTTTTCCGTTTCCAAAAATCTGGAATTCCGTTTCAACTTGTCTGAAAAATGGAAATTCCGTTTTACCATAGACTTTGTATACATGAAGAAAATGACAATTCCCGTTCACAATAAAACTTGAAACAAATATTTCTTGCTGTTTTGTGTTTGTTTGTGTCAACGTTTTTCTAACTTTTGTTTGAGTTTTGTGTTTTTTCCTTTAAAAAGTAAAAATTGGAGGAAAAAAGGTTTTCCGTGATTTTTCCCGTTTGAAAACTCATTTTCGTTTCAAGTTGTGATTCCGGAAATTCCGTCCATTTTTCCGTTATCGCGGAAAATCACATGTCTATTATAGGCAAAAATATGATTTTATACATAAATGATGCATAATTAAATACTTTAAAATAGAAGAATAAAATTTCAAAAATTAACTATACGGTCTTGGAGATCACCTTCCGGCTCTATGCACATGCATTCGCGGGCATCGCGCGATCTCGCCAGAATCTGAAAGGGGGGGCAAATTAGCCCCCCCCCCCCCCACCCCCGGGCTATGCCAATTTCTAAAGCCTGGCTGATTAGGATTAAGGCAACAGTTTTTTTTTTCCCCCTTAAGAGCAGCCACTGTACACTGTATTTAATGCATCAGTACATTGAGAACATTCAGAGTATATTTTCCCCTTGATGATATGGCCAATAAGGTCATGTGTCGTAGGTGGACCCCTTGCGTTACAGGCAACTAAAAATTTATGAATTTTGTCACTTCTTAGGGCATTTAAACCAATATAGCTAAAAAGTACTTACAGAAAGCAACAAAAGTATCATTTTCTGAAAGATTATACTGTCAGATAATCTCAATCATCCAAGGTCAAGTGTTGCTATACAGGGTGTGTAAAAAAATATAAGGGAAATTATCACAAAAAATGTTTATTTTGTATTATTTATGACAACTCATTACACTGTCAGTATTAAAGTCATCGGCTCAAAATTAATGTTATGTTGTGAAAAAAGCACACTTTTAGCTTTAAGAAAATGTATGGTTTTACTACTTTTTGATTTCAGATGGAGTTGATACAGATTGTGACAACAATATGTTTAAAATTGTGTGCAATGTTTTGTAACAAAAACATTAATTAAACTAATTAAACAAACAGATTATTAAACCTAACTAACAAATTAGGAGATTAAATTAGTAGATATTGTTTGATAAATGGATCAGTAGAGTGATTTAAATTCAACCAAAATGTAGCCCTTGAAGTGAGCATACTTGTGTGTCCCTTACATGCAGTAACTACATGTGCTTCATAATGTGTACAAGTCAAATGGCAAGCACACGCTACACCAGTCATTAATTAAGTAAATTAAAAAACTTGAAGACAATTTAATTTCCATTTTACCTATTGAGAATTTGTGAAAGTAACAACATGTGTCAAGTTAGTCAATTGCATAATCAATACCCAAATAGATTATCTGCTGCAAAAGTAGGAAAAAACAAAAGAGTACAGGTGAATTTGCAATTTCTCCATAGAGATATGTACACACTTCCTCCACCGCTTATCCTCCACCGCTTATCCCACCAGATTTACCATCTTAACATTTTTGCATTTTTCACTAATTAAACAAAGTGGTCATACAAGATTGTTACTCAGATTTCAAAGCTAGTAATTTTGCTGTAAATGAGTCAATTCATCATAATTGGATAAAGAATAGCGCTGGGACAACAAGTTGAATGAAGAAGAGGACTAAAAAATGTAACACCACCAGGTATTTTGGGGTCCCACCATACAACACATGACCAATAACCTTCTGTTAGAATAACATACGGATTCCATCTATTTAACTGTATGCATGAATACTGGTTGTCTAATTGCCCTATACAATTATGCAGCAATCCTGAAGTTACACACACAGTGGGAAACAAATTGTGTCTCCTAATAAACATGTGAACTCAAGTCCCCAATCCGAGACGACGATAATGCTGCCAACCCTACCAAGTGGTAAGGAGTTAGTGCTGACGCCCACAGCAAGTCTCTGATAATCAGTGTGTTAAAACAGTAAAATTGTACCAGGTGTTGCAAGGAATTTTGTCTGAAATAAAAATGGCATCTCTTCTATTTGGCAGGTAATTTATTTCTTTAACTCAGGGATGCGAATTATTTCAGAAGAACAGACGAAAGCCTGAATTCAGGCCCTGGCGCTTCATTTTCAGGCTTTTTGTGTACGAAAGCTCTCTCTGTAGGTGATTTTCAGGTCCTGCTGTAAGCTTGAGCTGGCATCCTTGTTAACTATGCTCTTATCTTTTTCACCTCCAATTGAAGTGAGAGCTATTTTCCCAGCCAAACAAGATTCCTGTCATTGTGTCTTTCTCTTTTTTCCAGACTGGACAAGCTTCGCCATCAGTTGATGCCCCTCTACAGCTTTGACCCTGCAGAGGGTGAGGACTGGGAGACGGAGTTGCTGACAGACCCAAGGGCACAGGCCAACCAGCAAACCCAGGCGACTACCCCTCCAGCTGCCAGAGTATGTATGGTGCACCAAGGCATCCAGGAATATACAGGGTGGCCCGGAAAGAACTCAACACCTGAGATTGTTAATTTCTTCATTATCATCCGAAAAATGTCATTAGTTTTAAGTTCATTAGTTAGAAAAAAAATTTTCCAACAAAATGATACCATGATCTTTGATTTTTGAGTAAGGTGTTTGGATCCTAGGACCATTTCTCTGAGGCAATGTCGTTTCCCAAATTTGCTATTTTTTCAACCCCAGCAGTCCACAGAAAACCAAGATATTCTCGTTTACAGCATGCCATAGAATAAGCTATGCAGACAAACCACAGGTATACCCTTGCTTTGTTATGGAAAACAATGCAATGGTTCACATTGTCATTGCTGTTTGTCTGTGCAGGTTATTCTATGGCACACTGTAACTCAAGAATATTTTGGTGTTTTGAGGATCACCAGATTTGAAAAAGTGGCAAATTTGGGAAACAACATTGCCTCAAAAAATGGCAGTAGGATCCAATTGCTTTACTCAAAATCAATGATCATGGTATCATTTTGTTGGAAACAGAATGTTCTAACTAATGAAACAAAATAAAGACATTTACCCAATGATGTTTACAAAATTAACGATCACGGGTGTTGCATTCTTTCTTGGCCACCCGGTACAATGGGGTCCATAAAAAAGGACCCTCTTAGAGATTGCAGGATGATTATGGAAATCAAGTTCATGTACCATTTTTTATCTAATATCCAAATAAAAAAAGACCAGTGTCAAATCCAGTGGTTTTGAATACACACTCTGTTTTATAAAAGTATTGCCATGTCTGTTGTTAAGTAACTATCATAAAAGTCAGTTTTTGGATGCTTTGAACATTTTGTTTTCCCTTTTGAAGATGGGTTCATTTTGCAGTGATCTGACATTTGCTCCAGTGACAGTTGCTCTGGTGACTATATCTCAGAAGACAAAGAGTAAGGGTTATCGTTGCCATTGGGTATCCAATTCAGAAAAGGGTTAGGGTTCGGGTTGGGTTAGGGTTAGGTTGATGTCAGGGTTAGTGCATGAAATGATCGTCGGAGCAAATGTCAGACATTCAGTTTTCCTATAATACACATTTCCCATAGATCTCAGCACCAGTTCTAAACAAGTTAATCACAG
Source organism: Eucidaris tribuloides (assembly GCA_001188425.1). NCBI lineage: Eukaryota > Metazoa > Echinodermata > Echinoidea > Cidaroida > Cidaridae > Eucidaris > Eucidaris tribuloides. The sequence continues at coordinate 5,362 of JZLH01S0620440.1, forward strand.
TATAAGATATGTAAAGTTCTGAGGACACTTTCCACACTGTATGACAGACTTAAATATTTTTGTGGGGAGATTCTTTGTTTATTACCCATGGTATAGATATTTCCGTTTCAAAAAATGGTCTTTTCCGTTTCTGAAAATCTGTAATTCCGTTTCAACTTGATCTAAAAATGGAAATTCCATTTTGTCATTGAAAATGTACACAGCAAAAACACGAATTCCGTTTTGCAAAGGTGAATTTCATGAATTTTTACATAAAAAGTATAAGAACCAAACGAAATTTCCGTTTGATTTCCCGGTAAAACGGAAAATCACTGTCCCTAGATATCTGATTTAACTTGGATACATCTTCCTTCGTCTTTTTTCATTTATCTACAGCCTACTAGTAATGCAGAAGTTCCACAGTTGAGATTCACACCAGCTGTTGCCGATGTGTAGAAGAATCCAGTTGACTGATGAGGGAGCACCTCTTTTTCACAATCATCTAAAGGTTGCACAATGTAATGTACTATCACATGGACACGCCCACCTGCATTCTTCATATTTGACATATACACATCATAATTTGCACTATATTTGTATCTGTAGGTCCAACCAGATAGAGGGACTAAACACACTTGGGCATTTGCCCAAATGAAAAAAAAAGTGTCACTCATATCCATATTAACTGTAGATATCATAGTGGATATGTATGAACAGTATTTATGTATGTGTGGTGAGCTGTTGTGATGATTAGAAGTGTATATCCCCAAAATAACACAATTTACTATTACATGGTAGTTATTACATTTTATGGGGATGAGAGGTTTTGATAAATTGAAGTTATTTGGAAGAAATCTTTTGGGTAGTTTTGTTTTTGCAACCCATTTCCCCCTTTCAGTGCCTTTTAAAATTATTTTTCCCCTCGTTTGCTTTCTTATGGTTAATTTTTTTTTTTATTCTTGTGTATAGATAATGCAAGCAAATCTGAACAGATATGTATGAAATTTTACTTGTTTTGATGGCAAGGTAATTGATCAGACTCAGACATGCATACACATGACTCTGTTGCAAATTTACCATAACCCTGAAGTTAGGAGACAGTGCCAATCACCTCTTTCATAGTAAAGTTATCATTTTCTAGTATTTAAGCCGGTATATTTACATTCTTTATTGAGTTTACACCATTATACAAACCTGTCTTTTTAACGTATGGGAAGATTAAACTGATCAGCAAGTTGCATTTCAACTAATACTAAAAACAATATTAAAACCAGTAAAAATTTGATCTAAATCAGACTTGGAATGAGATAATCATGATTCATTACAATTTGCAATGACTTAATGTAGGCAATGTGAATTTCAGTCCTCCACTTATGAAACTTTTTGGGGTCTGTTCTGGGTGGATCAGTACCGTGATGGAATTTTCTTTTATTACTACATAAAGAAGACAAAAGAATATCAGTCACAGTAAAGTGAAAAACCTAGAACTTGTTAAAGTTATGAAAGACGTGTAGTTCATTTTCCATTCTTTTCTTTATTATTTTTATGTAAATCCACAACGTTCAAAACAATGATTTTTATTTTTTTTTACAACTGGACCTTGGCAAGTTTGAGCACAAGCCTGCTGTAGTGATAGGGTAGTTTAACCCTGTAGGATTCAAAATAGAAGGATAGTTGATACTATATGTATCCAAGTGCCGCCATGGAAGTGTACATACTTGGGAAATCTGTATTTAATGTATGTGTGATGTGAGTGCAATACATACCTGTCGAAAGTGCCAGATAAGAGAAGTGTGGTCAGTGTGTTGGTTGTGTTCATTCAACATCAAAAATGGGTTTACGTAAGAGAGATATAGAGAGTGCACAGGAATCCATGCACTATAAAAGTCCCAAAAATTAACTTTTGTATCATGTGTATTCGTAGAAAAGTTCATTATTGATGAAAAAAAAGTACTGTTGTTTACCTCTAGTGATAAAAAAAAAACCTTCATATTTGAAGTTAAAGACATTTGTATCGATGTATTTCAAGTTTCATGTGTACTTCTACTTGGTTTGTATTGTATGCCCCATCAGCATCCATTTCCCTGACGTGCATTTGTAATTTACACTACAGAATATCCTGCCGGGAGAGTTTTTACTTCTGGATAATGTTTTAGAAATGTGTACCCAGACTTACAATTCCACATCTATCGACGTGTTTCTACAGAACCCAAAATTCCGGGTTTATCGTAATCGGTATCTATCTGATAGAAGAGCCTGTTGAAACGCACCAGTATCAGATTTTTCAGAATCCGATAGCCACAAAAAATCTGATTATTTTACCCGTCTCCCGAGGTAGTTCTTTCCGGGTTAGTTCCCTGTTTCAGCGCTGTGGAAACATGCCAGGTTCAATATTCCGATACAGCTGATGTGAGGTCGCGGTATGACCCGGAAGGTCTGAGGTCAATCACCAGTGACATGATCGTACGTTCATGACTTTTCAATTGAATACGTCGACCGGCAAATCGTACCAGCCGCCATGACGGATGTTTATTTACCTACAATGCACTAAGCCAACTTTCCAGACATCCGATCACAACTGCATGCAGACGTAGAATCAGATACTAACCGATTATACGCTTTCTGTGGAAACATACCGGGTCTGCGTTAGCGCGGTATTTAATTCCAGGTTTACAAAATTGCGGGTCTATTGGATTCTTTGTGGAAACCGCCAAATGTGTCACCATGCCTAATGTAATGTGAAATTTGGATCAGTGATGAGAAATAATTTCATGATGCATACACTACCCTAGTTTGCAGGCACAAACCCTCGTCCGTTGTGCTTCACAAATCAGGGTCTGAACAATCTGTGCTGTAGACTGGTACTTCCGTAGGCCCTGTGTTATAGCTGCTCCACACCAAAGCTCTGACTAACAGTTAGGCCTGGCTCAAGGTGCTGTGGAATTTTAGTGCCAAAATAAAGTCTATACCTGCAGACTGGAAGTACCCCAGGGTACCATAGAGTCCCTTTATATAAAGAGCTACAACAAGATGGCATTCATATTCTTTCTAAACTCCTCAAAAAAAGTTTGGAAATCTGAGTTTGATCGATTATATCTCCCGTTTCGTAGTAATAATCAATGCAAGCTTGGTATCATCGGAAAGATTATTTAATTTTCTTTAAAATGGTACTCTACTTGTGATGATTATGCAACCAGGGAAAGGGTGGTGTCTTAAAATGTGGTGTAAAGTGTAAATTGAAAAGCTGCAAAATGACCAATGTTCGGTAAAACACCAAATTTTTGTTGTTGTTGATAAGTGAGTTTTTCCATGTCTCTTTGGTTTTTATGCACTCTTCTGTGAACATTGACATGGACTGAAAGAAACACCTGCACAAGTAAGCAAACAACAACAACAACAAAAAGTGAAACAACCAAATAAACAAACATGTATGGGCATTTAAAAACTGGACATAAGGCATTATGCTCACATATACATTTAATCTCACCACATTGATACAACAAACTGATAAAAAAAGTGTCAGGTGCTTGATTTGCATGGATTTTAATGTTTATCTTTCCATGGATCTTTGATTTCATCAATGTTCATTGATTTTAATAACATGATCAGAGTTCAGTATCAGTTGGAAGACCCACGTACCTGCACCACCGCCTGGCACCACTTCCACATGCTGTTGATGTGATTCGTTGCTGTGGGTTGGTATTCCACTCGTCAATCAGTAATTGACACCATGATTAACACAAACCTACCAATGTCGTTGCATTTGTGACTCTCTTCCGTACAGCCCGGCCAAGTTGATCCCACAAATGTTCAATGGGGTTGAGGTTTGGGCTGCATGCAGGCTAGTCCATTCTTGTGAAAACCCTCTCTCTGAGAAAATTCATGCAAATCAAGCTCCTGACACCTTTTTTTCACTTTGTGGTGTTAATGTGGTGAAAGGTCCGTGAGATTAAATGTCTTATGGCCCATACATGGTTTTTTTCACTTTTTGTTGTTGTTGCTTGCTTATTTTGCAGGTGTTTCTTCAAACTATGTCAATGTTCACATTAGAGCGCATAACAACCAAAGAGACAATGGAAAACTCACTTATCAGCAACAACAACAATTGGTTGACTAACCGAACTTTGGTCATTTTGCAGCTTTTCAATTTACACTTTACACCACATTTTAAGATACTGCCCTTTCCCTGATGGCATAATCATGACAAGTAGGGTATTATTTGAAAGAAAATTAAATAATCTTTCTGATGATACCAAGCTTGCATTGATTATTTCTACGAAACGAGAGATATAACCAATCAAACTCAGATTTCCAAACTTTTTTTTAGTTTATTTAGAACACGGTATGTGCTCATCGAAATTAGACAGTGTGGAAACAACGTGGCATTCAAATCATGGGTTGTCATAACTCTTCTAGGGTATCATGTTGTGTAGTACCATCGTGTGTCCATCAGAAGTACAGTTACTTAAAAGTCAAGTGAAAATAACATTGAAGTTATTTTTATGGCCTTCATTGTTGCATAGGACTAATAAACAAAACATTTTGCCCAAGAAGACCAGAAGGGTTTTTCTTTTGTTTTGTTTTTATGTCGAGAACCCCACTAAATTATTTCTTCTAAAAAAAAAAACTTATTATGAAGGTGTAGCAGATAATAATATGATGTTTGTGGAATTAAAGTGCAATGGATGTTTACAGCTGTTGTTACACCTGCTATAACTTTATTTGCCAAAATTTGTTGCAATTAGTCATATTTAATGTGAATAATGTGGCATGTTATCATCAGTCCTATCTGTATTCTTGCCTTAACTTCAACTACCAAATAACTTTCTTGAGTGTAAATTGGTATTTGTAAAGCTGTCATGAATGATATTTTGCATCTAGAGGAGTGTGTATGTGTGTGTGTGTGTGTGTGTGTGTGTGTGTGTGTGTGTGTGTGTGTGTGTGTGTGTGTGTGTGTGTGTGTGTGTGTGTGTGTGTGTGTGTGTGTAGTGTGTGTGTGTGTGTGTGTGTGTGTGTAGTGTGGTGTGTGTGTGTGTGTGTGTGTGTGTGTGTGTGTGTGTGTGTGTGTGTGTGTGTGTGTGTGTGTGTGTGTGTGTGTGTGTGTGTGTGTGTGTGTGTGTGTGTGTGTGTGTGTGTAAAATGTGTGTGACGTGTGAATAAATTTGATTGTCCATCTATCTGGAACGATAGACTTTTATTTGTGTATTAAACACAATGATCTGAATGAAAGTGTAGATAAAATGGTGATAACAAAAATAATGGATAACAATTTGCATTTGAGTCGAAGAGAGATTGTTATTCTAGTAAGTGACATGCTACGTCGATCACGACACACGTGTGTAATCACCTGTATCTATATGTCTGGCAATCCTTGACCGGGATAACCCCGACACTTAACTTCAAAGTACATTTTATGGTCAAAAATGGGGCAAGGTAACCATTCATTGCCAAATTTACGAAAGAAAAGATGAAGGGAAAATGCCAGTGAATGCGGAGGAAAGTGTTATAAGACCTTTAGTTCACTTGGGTGCTTTCTGGCAAAGCAGGAAAACCCTTTTTCATCGCATCGATGAAAGTATTTACGCGTTGAATTCCCTCGGGGGTACAGATGGAGGCATGGATGGGTAGATCTTGGCAAAAAAAGAGAGAAGGTGCACTTATTTTTAGTGGTATGTTCTATAGGAAAGGGGGACCCTAGAACTGGGTCTTTTAACTTTGTACCGAACTCCGCTCAGTAAAGAAATTGAAGGCAAAAAGTACGAACAGGACAACTGCGTACAAAGTGACATAATATGGTTGGCTGTGTTCGGAACGTGCGCCCGACCGCGGTCCGGGCCCTTGCGTGTGCATTGACGCGCCTACAATGCAGCTCAATCCTCCCCCGATTGTCCGCGCAATGGTAATCGCTCATTACGCATCGGCGCATCTTTTCACCGCTAATCATGCAATTTCTCTCAAATATATACAGTTTTCACAAGTCGCATGAATAGCCGAATGAAGGGAAAAA
>JZLH01S0620441.1:0-39322 GCA_001188425.1 Eucidaris tribuloides
ATGTATGCCGAGGGTAGTCGTGCATAAGTAATCCTCAACCTGCCTTATCCAATTGAAGAACCTTGTATTAGAAACTACTGCACTGCGTAATTCAGTGTAATCTGCCTTGCTTCAATAGTAGGCCGTCATCTTCTACGCTTGACTTTCTGAGAAGGACGGGAATAAAAACTGTATCTCGGTCTGGTTGTTGTGGTGTAGATAGGGAAGCCATTGCCAACTAGCCTTCATGAATTTGATTTATTCTGTGTGCAGATGTTGATGACCTTGGTCAGTCCCATGGATCATTGACATACGTGTAGCTGTGGACATACAGCTTTCTTGATGTGAGATGGGTCTAAGAGGACGGAGGTGTGTATTGGATATGGGGCATAAGTGAGAAATCGGTCAATCCTATGGATCATGACACAGCTATGGACATGTAGCTTTCTTGCTGTGATATGTGGGGCTAAGAGGACAGAGGTGTGTATTGGATATGGGGCGCAAGTGAGACTGATTGGTCAATCCTATGTATCATCACACAGCTGTGGACTTACAGCTTTCTTGCTGCGATATATGAGGCTAAGAGGACGGAGGTGTGTATTGGATATGGGACGTAAGTGAGAGATTGGTCAATCCTATGGATCATGAAACAGCTATGGACGTACAGCTTTCTTGCGGTGGGGCTAAGAGGACGTAGGTGTGTATTAGATTTGGGCAGTAAGTGATATAGCCCTGGAATCTGCCATTTAAACCTGTGATCTAGTGTAGCCTAGTGTAAACAAATTGACCCGAGTTTGAACTTGCTTCTTATGTGTCAGTGCCTGTGAGGACAATATTTAGCCATTGAAAATAGTATTAAATATTTTATTTGCATGGGTAAAAATACCATTAGGTTGATTGTAGTATACTTACAATAGACTACCAAATGGTAAAGCCGATCTGACAAATTTTTCATTGAAGTCTTCTGTTAGGTGCATAGAATTCATGCCAGACATCAGAAAACTAGTGGTGCATCATACTTCACAAAAAATTGTTTTAAAGCCCAAGTTTAGTTAGGGGGATTTTTTGTTATTTGAAAGCTTTATGCCCCAAAGTCATAACCCTGCAATAATAGATACTGAATGTCTTTAGTTTTTTTAAATTAATTAATGAAAAATCCCAGGGGGGACCCCCGAGATTTTTGACTATATTTTATATTATAGCACCCAAAGGGTTAAAAAGGCTTTAAGGTTGCATGTGTTAAACCTCATCTGAAAGAGCAGACTCTGCCCTTTTCAGATGAGGTATCACTCATATAACTTTTTTTGATCTTTTTTTTTTTTTTATTAATTAATGAAAAATCTCGGGGGGGGGTGGGGGAATCCGAGATTTTTGGCTATATTTTACCATTATAGCACCCAAAGGGTTTAAAAAGGTGAGTTATACCTGCATCTGAAAGAGCAGAGTCCTTGTCTTTCAATGCGGTATAACACATGCAACCTTAACGCCTTTTTAACCCTTTGGATGCTATAATGTAAAATATAGTCGAAAATCTCGGGGGTCCCCTCGAGATTTTTCATTAATTAATAAAAAAACCCCTAAAGACATTCAGAATCTATTATTGCAGGGTTATGACTTTGGGGCATAAAGCTTTCAAATAACAAAAAATTCCCAAAACTAAACTTGGGCTTTAAATGACATATCCATAGTCAGGGCTCCACAATAACTTTTTTCCAAACTTGCCGAAAATAAACAATTTAATCAATAACATTATTTCTCACTAATTTTAACCATTAAGGCCTTTTCATAGTATTGACTGTTTGTTAATTCTGGAGGATGTAAAAGATGTGATTTTATGAATTTAAAGAGTCTTAAATTTGAGTATAATGAACAAAATAATGATGACATTTAGTAAGTTCTAAGTTAACTGAACACAAAATTTCAGACATATTTTGTTTGTTTTTGGTAAGATTTTTATGTTTTACACATTTCATGATCAAAATTTTACTTGCCCAATCGGGCAAGGAAATTTTAACATTTTAAGTTTTTACTTGCCCGACATGAAATTTTACTTGCCCCGGGGAAGCGGGCAAGTGCTAGTGTCGAGCCCTGCCATACACCCTAGTGTGATTTTTAAATGTTCTATGAGCAGATGTCTCTCTGTTAATGCCACAGGAATCCCCAACAAAAATAAAGGTACATATAGCATTTCAAAGTCCGCAATTCCAGGGCATTGCGCTTTCATTACCACAGTCAGAATATGTTCGGCAAGTCTGGATTTTCATTGCAATGGTACTGAGAGGGTTTCACAAATAAAGATACAAAAGGCGTACACTTATACACTGCATTAAAGGTTAGTGACATGATCGGGAACACTTGAAAATGCCTCAATGCTTCAATTGGGGGAAAATTTTACATTTTTTTCTCCTAATGCATGCTTAGTATTTATCACTTTTTGATGTTTTGCTAAAATATCACAACGTAAGTTTGGGACACCCCTTATCTTATCAGGAGTAAATCTACACAGCCACAGTCATGTTCCTTAAAACAAGTTTATTAAAGGTTAGTGACATAATTGGGAACACTTGAAAATGCCTCAAGAATCAAATGAGTTGAAATATATACCAACTATACACTAGCAGGAGTGGATCTCCCACCTGGGAGGATTTGTTTGTCATTTGTTTACTTAAGGAGAATCAAGCATAAACATAGGAGTACCGGTATCTTAATTTTTTCCGAAGATGATAAAAATAAGCCCCATAGAGAGCCACACAGCAGGTTTCCGTGCTACGAGCAGGGTTGGCATATTTCCCACTTTTTGTCATATTTCCCGGACACTGTCCGATATAAAATTGCCTTCTCGTGTACAAAGTCAATGGGAGAAATTTATATTTCCCGGACGATTGGGTGGGAAATGAGATTGTGACCGGGAAATATGCCAACCCTGGCTACGAGTGATATTGACATTGTTTATTTTAGAATGAGTCAACGTTTGACTACAAGATTTTCACAGGAGAATCCTTGCATAGTTTACTTGATTCTAGAGTAGTTTCATCCCAAGTTGAAGACAACCTCCAATCATGTCATTTACCATTAACCCGTTGGAGACTAAATGTACGAGATATCTCTGGCTGGGGTCTATGGAGAATGCATGTTATACAGAAATCAAATTGTGTCCAATGGGTTAACATAGTACTGCAGTATGTGTGTAAGACATTTCATTTTCTATATATAGCTAGAAGTGAATGTGAGGTCGACTGGAGTGAGTCATGATGACCATTTCGATTTAGATTAATAGCCTGAAGTCAATTTAACTAATCAAACCATGACCAATTTTAATAAAAAAATTGTGTTGCTGTGTTATATTGCTGGTGGGAAATATTACAATTTATAGATTACATACTTGCATATTGTATTTTTTGTACATGTACATAAAATTGAATCATGTCTTGCTGTCTTTGATGAATGATATTGTGGAGGAATTTGAAGAAAGCCTAAGCTACGTTAACCAGATATTTATCCAGATTAAAGCCACTAAAAAGAAAATGTTTGTTATCTTTGTGTTAAATCTACATTTAAGCTGATAGTATGCTATTTTGTTTAACTGCAGTAATCAAGTTTCAGAAATTTACGTTGGGGCCTAATTTTCATTTTTTTTTCCAATGAAAATTATATTATCTCTGAGAGTAGAATTTTGAAATACATTACATTTAGTTTGGAAAATATTGGTTTGCTATTTTCATTTGTTACTGTAATCAGTCTAAAAACATGCGATTAAAAATGTAAGTAAATTGTAGGCTTTATAGAAATATTAGGCCTACATGCCATTCCCCTGTGCTTGCATTGTGTTATTTTGGTGTAGTCCTATTTATGGGTATAGTATCCTGGTAAAGTTGTCTCTAAATAATGGGGTAACATTTAATGGGGTACTCGTGCTGGGTTAAATTAAGCCACACATTTTTTATCTTTCATGTTAAAATTAACTCCTGTTTATGGGTTTATTGGGTTACTCCTGGTAAATTGGTTAAAATGTTATGTCTTGCAAATACGCCTGCCTCAGTTTTGCAGAGACCACAGTACTACATGTAGCACACTTTCTCTTCCACTGTATCTTGACCTGTATGTGAAATGCAGCGTGAATATAATTTGCCTTTTTAATTGCTGATGCCCATCAATCTAGCTGTTAGGCTGACTCCAACTTTCAGCAAATCAATAACAGTAGGCAGCACAGTTTACAACTTGGAATCAGTGCACTTTTGTTAATGAAATGATTTGCAAACTAGACTGTGTAAATATCTGACGCTAGGGGCAGCAATCAGGATAAAATCTTGGAGGGGTAAAAATCCTGTGGCTATTTTGCTTCAAGCGCCGCAAAAGAAGGGCATAAGGTCTAAGGAAGAACCTTCTTCGTGCAAATTGCATTGTGACCAACCCCCCCCCCCCACAAAAAAGAAAAAAATTATTAGAGGGTCAATCAGGTTCCAGAGGAACACTTATTTCATGTGGTGGGACGGGGTGGGGGGGGGGGGGAGAGAACACACTGTAACATCCTCATTTTCTGGTGGCTTTGGAAACCATAGGGGGCAGGTGCCCCCTACCCCCTGTGGTACTGTCCTTGGTGGAATCCATTTTGTGGATTATAAGTCCCTGAATAGACCCAGTGACCTCCTGTCCCTTGGACCAACCCTTTCCCCTTCTCTTATTGTTGTGGTGATTATCGAGGTGGATGTTTTTTATTCTGTGTGTGTGTGCTGGGTCAACGATGAATGTAAATGGTGAATAGGAATTGTGTAATGTGTTTGTAGAAAGGTGTGTGTATGCATGATTTATTGTAGGCACACAATACAAAACCATTTTTTTTCAGTAATCCCCCTCCCATCAAAATTACAAAACAGTTTTAAGCTGTGACCCTTCTACATGTATGCTCATAATCAGGACTATTGCTGACTGTAAAATTGGAATTGAGAATCAAGCAAAGTCAGATATGTACATGCTGTATATGGTCAGCAAGACTGCACAGATCTAATGATAATGAACCTCAGTAATTACCATTATCATTGGAGATAGTGGATTGGACAAGTAGGTACTTTTCAGTGGAGGTAAGGCTTGCTTCATGCCCTAATGGTCAAGTAAATGCCAAGCTCTTTATCATGGAACATTGTGGATGATTATTTGTGTGGACAAGATTACAACCCTGACTGTATGGTTTAAATGACCTCATTTGTATTTGAACTAGGCCTACAATCACCAGCAATCAAGGGATGATGATATTATGTAGGGGACATTTTTTGATCAAAATAATGTAAAAAAGAAAGAACCACTGACACTCATGTGAAGAAAATAGGAATACAAGATATTTGTATAGCGCAAAATTGCTAAAGCCTCTTTGTACTGAAGAAATACTCAAATGTAATATTAAATAAAATGTTATGGCCAATTATATACATGTATTGTATATCTGCATTTTACCCCTCATTTTAGATTGTGTTTTAAAACGTGTAATCCCATGTATTACGTCTGTCCAGTTGCCCGAAACTGAAAAATTCTTACTTTTTTTTGTTTATTGGCAGTCAACTGTTTAGATACAGCCTTACACACATGTGCTTCACATCTAGTGTAAGCATGGTGTAAGTAGGCATATATACAGCGCTCGACACTGGCACAGGTCCGACGGTCTGAGACCTGTAAAAATCACTGTCGGGCCAGTATAATTTCAGAAATGGCCAATTTTACTGGTCTGACCGGGCCAGTAAAAAATATTTAGTTGCGAACAATAAACTCCTAACAATTTTCCGCGGGTCAAAAATCAAATTGCCGACTTTTATTTCTGGCATAATACGGAACTAAATATTACCCCAATTCATTTCCGCGGGTGAGAAAGAAACTCTTTACAATTATTTTTGGCGTAATACGGAACTAAATATCAGCGAAATTAATATCTGCGGGTCAAAATCAAATTGTCGACTTTAATTTCTGGCATAATACTGAACTAAATATTACCCCAATTCATTTCTGCGGGTCAAAAATAAACTCATAACAATTATTTTTGGCGTAATACGGGGCTAAATATCACCGCAATTAATATCCGTGGGTCAAAATCAAATTGCCGACTTTTATTTCTGGCATAATACGGAACTAAATATTAGCCAAATTCATTTCCGCGGGTCAAAAATAAACTCATGACAATTATTTTTGGCGTAATACGGGGCTAAACATTACCGCAATTAATATCCGTGGGTCAAAATCAAATTGCCGACTTTTATTTCTGGCATAATACGGAACTAAATATTAGCCAAATTCATTTCCGCGGGTCAAAAAGAAACTCCTAACAATTATTTTTGGCGTAATACGGAACTAAATATTAGCGAAATTAATATCAGCGGGTCAAAATCAAATTGCCGACTTTTATTTCTGGCATAATACGAAACTAAATATTACCCCAATTCATTTCCGCGGGTCAAAAATAAACTCCTAACAATTATTTTTGGCGTAATACTGGGCTAAACTTTACCGCAATTAATATCAGCGGGTCAAAATCAAATTGCCGACTTTCATTTCTGGCATAATACGGAACTAAATATTACCCAAATTCATTTCCGCGGGTGAAAACTAAACTCTTTACAATTATTTTTGGCGTAATACGGGGCTAAATATTACCGCAATTAATATCCGTGGGTCAAAATGAAATTGCCGACTTTTACCTCTGGCATAATACGGAGCTAAATATTAACCAAATTCATTTCCGCTTGTCAAAAAGAAACTCCTAACCGTAATTTTTGGCGTAGTACGGAACTAAATATTAGCGAAATTAATATCCGCGGGTCAAAATTAACTTGCCGACTTTTATTTCTGGCATAATACGGAACTAAATCTGATAGCGACATTCATGTCCGACAGCACAAAATACAACAACAAAGCATGAACTTGCGACAGTTGTTGTTAGCATCATAGGAGCTGGCAAATACGGTATGCTATATTGCGGGGGGGGGGGGGGGTCAGTCAATAATAAAGTATAGTTTTAATGTGTTTTTTAATTTATTTTTGGGGCCAGTAAGTTTTAGGTTCGGGCCAGTAAAATAATGAAAAACTTGACGTCTACTGGTCCGACAGGAACAGGTCGGACCAGTAGAAAAAAAAGTTAGCGTGGAGCCCTGGTATAGCGCAGGTAGGTAGAGGCCAACACACACACACACACACACACACACACACACACATATAATGATCTTTCATCTTGACTTTGTAACTTGGAATTTGTGTCTCATGATTTATGATACTTGATAGAAAACACATGTGTACAAATTTCATTGAATTTGTAAATACTTTCGGATTTATGCTAAAAATTCAAAATCTTTATCTTTTGTTAAGTTTTTTATGTTGACGCCACAACACAGTCTAAGTTTGTTGACCTTAAATGACCTTTGATCTTGACTTTGTGACCTGAAATTATACTTCATAACTAATAAGTCCAAGTTCCATGAAATGAGAATTGATACTTTACAATTATGCAAATTCTGTGAATCGTCAACTTACGTGCTACAAGCGTGAAACCTGATGATGAGTTCTTGCTGCCATCCACTACACTGAACACAGTCATGCGGTAACTGTCTCCCGGCGCTGAAAGATTCACGCATGACGCTTGATAAGAATCTTCACTCGTGTCATTGATTATGCTTGGATCTGCGTCACCACTGTCGCACTCGATCTCATAGCTCTGCACGATGCCATTCGGACGATCCCACAATGCACTAACCGAATTTGTTGTGGAGTCACCTTCTCTGAGGTCAACTCCGGCTGGTACTGGGATTGGGGGAAACATATACAAAAATTCAGGTACATGGAATTTTCCTTTGACTACTACAACTTAAATTAGCTTCCTCAAATTTTATCTGTTTTCTTCCAATTGCAAGTTTTCTATTTTCGAAATATTGAAGCTGTTTTCTTCCACTTTTTCTGTTTTCTTATTATTACATATTCTATTTTCTTTCATTTTTTTTCTGTATTCATTTTCTAAACAGTAGACTTTGGATTTCTTCCATTTTTTTCTCCTCAGTTTCCATTTTCAGATTCAGAAATAATTTAGATGTATGGATTTTCATGTACACATCATATTAAGCATATTTTTATGACAGCATAGAAAAAATCTGTAAATTTGCCACCAGCACTCATTTGCATTCAAAAACAGGAAGCAAGTGTGTTTCACTTCAAGAAAACTAACAGTGAGACTTTTAAACACAGCAGAAGTAATGGCAATGGATTTCATTGTCAGGTTCATTAATGCTTGTGCATGTGCTACATACTTCATGTAGCTTAGAATCAGTACCATTAAAGCATAATGCTGTTACTACACTGCATTACATATTCTTAACCCGTGGCTAGGGGTCCGGATGTGGCCTGTGTTAATTCTATGGGATTTTCAGAATCTGAGAGGCAATGGGTTAATTTTGTATTGAACTGCAATGCTATTATATATCAGAATTCATCTCACTGAAAATACTTACCTGTCCCATGAACTACCATTCTACAATGTAAGACCACCAAAATATTGCCATCATGTTTTGTTTTGTAAATTAAATTTATTACAGAATATCTGCATTAAATCTTTATGTTGTAACTGTACATTTTTGTATGATTTCTATGTTATTACTATACGCATGTAAACAAAACATACATCTTTGATGGACAATAAAATATTGAAATGAATTGAATTGACACCATGTCACAAACAAGATTATTTTTTATTTTTCCGACTTAATAATCATTGGTGAAAAGTCACATGTCCAATTTAAAGGCGGGGATGCAATGCTTGTAATCCATGTACGTTCAATACCATTCGCTTGCCCCTATTGCAAGGCTGCGCATAACAACAATCGTGGAGCTGCGAACAGAATTGCCATTTAGGTAGGGCCGTCGTCAGTTCGGTTCTGTTGGTTTTTCTTCGGTTGAATGCGTGCTGCATAGGGAAATGTACACAATTTGTGCGTGCGCATTTTCCGAAAGTACACAGGCATTCCCGAATATTACCCGAGCCGGGCCACCTCAAAAACATCACCATATGCGACTTTTCGGTCCCTTTAATTTCACGGGATCTTGGTTTCCTTCAAGTCAGATATACATGTAATATGATTACTTACATGCCAGATCATCAATTGAACTCTCGGCACTCGCTTTACTATTACTGTACGCCACGACTGACAAAGTGTAAGTTTCTCCCGGTGTTGTTAGATTGATGCAAGATGCAGTGAAAGGTACATCTGTTTCAGTAACCACATGTGAAGGAGGTTTTGCCGTGCCATTTGAACATGTGATATTAAAGGTATCCACCACTCCCCCAGGATGCATCCAAGATGCTGAGATGGATGTTGTGGTGGACACACCTCGGCTCAACATTACAGCTAGCGGCACTGTTAGGTAAAAACAAAAACAAATACATATTACAGTGTATTATTCAAACAGTGGTCCAGTGAATGGTCGTGATAATATGATATAGATTCAGATCTTGGCTCAAACAAACACTTCTTGTTAATTATGGTTATTCCATTGGCTACAGATCAACTTGAAGAGGTGGGAGAGTTCCAGTCCTTATCAATAACACAACAAATGCACACCTCT
This sequence comes from Eucidaris tribuloides, assembly GCA_001188425.1. NCBI lineage: Eukaryota > Metazoa > Echinodermata > Echinoidea > Cidaroida > Cidaridae > Eucidaris > Eucidaris tribuloides. The sequence continues at coordinate 9,568 of JZLH01S0620441.1, forward strand.
TTGATTAAAGTGATAGGCTAACATTGTGGAACTTCAATTTAAAAAATTGTCAAACTTTGATATCTGAGCTACATAGTAGTGTTCAAATGGACAAATAAACACCCTAGAATACAAAAGTTTGGAAAGTTACACTGCCAATGGCAAGTTATACATGAATAAACAATAAAACTCGGGGCGAGTTTTATTAACCTAGGTGTACACACAGTAAGTCTATGGGAGGAAATGGGCAAGTGAATCTGGTCAACTTACGATTTTCACTTTTTTTAAGCACTAAATAATCATTTTGAAATACAATCTTTTCAGGGCTTCATTTTTAGACCTCATCAAAGACACTGGTAGCATGGGGAATCATACGGCTCAGATTTTTTTAACTGTGGTAAATGTTAGCCAATACCTTTAATGAACAAAATGGTGAAATTTGTTACATGGCTTTTTTTTCTTCACAAGACCGGGTGAGTTGGCTCAGTGGTAGAGCATCCGCTTCTGGTCCAGGAGGTCGCGGGTTCGAGCCCCGACCAGGTGATACCAAAGACCATTACAAAAATGGTACCTACTGCCTCTAGCCTGGCGCTCGGATATCTAGATGGTGTAGGGAGTTAAACGCATGGGACTACCAGAGGACTAACCCCCCCACTGTAATCAAACTGTCTGGTACAGCCATGTGGCCTAGGGTTACTGAAACGGAGGTAGGCGATGTTCCACTATAGGAGTGGGACAGGTTTAACTTTTTTTTAACTTTTTTTCTTTCTTATGCAGGGGCGAGGGCAACAGTTGAAATCATCCTTCTGAATTATAGTATAAAATACTGAATAATGAATATATACACCAAGCTATTTTCTGTGTTAATTCAATAGATACATGTTAAAAACCCTAGCTCCACTAACTTTAATACCTTGAGGATGACAGGCTTTTACAGAAACCCAGCACACAGTGCAATCAGGGATGACGGGCATCCACAGAACCCCAGAAAATAAACCTTTCACTAAAACAAAAGTTATATTGCCTAAAAATGGCTCTGATCCATTATAAATATGCATTATGACCTGTACAAATGAAGAAAACTGTCTGTGGGTGTAAAATGTACAGGGCTTCTGTACAAGCCTGCCATCCCCAAACAGTTAAGAACATTCAGGGAGTGACATGACTAAACAAGAAATACACTGTACATACAAGCGGTGATAGTGATGGACGCATCTTCCCCGCGCTGACCGTAACTGACCGAGGTCACTACGATGTTGTAGTCGTCACCAGGCATCTCAAGGTCTTCACATGAGGCTTGTAGTGGGTCGGTCCTGGGGTCCACTGTCGGTGGTGTAGCCGTACCATTTGGACACATGATATCATAGTACTCCACCTTGCCCCCAGGATGTTGCCAAGAGGCTGTCACAGAATTGGTACTGGCGCTGAACTCTGTCAAATTATCGGCCATCAGAGGTACTGAAGAATAAAAGTATGCAAAAACAAGGCAATAGTCAGAATGTGTTTCGTAATATTACATATAACATTTGACCTCATTTGATCTTTGACATGCATTTGTGACCTTTGTCTGCCCCCCCCCCCCCCCCAACCTACAAATAACATTGAGGTTCCTGTAAGGTATCTACCATTCAAGTTTGGTTAAAAACAGGGTAATGTTTGCAAATTCATTAAGTTTCATAGCGTTATAGATGGATGACCAACAACAGACCGATCGATGGACTCATGCTGCTAAGCATCTCTTACTCTCACTCCACCTCGGTGGTTCGACGAAACGGGAACAGTGCATTCTTAGATAGCACACATCACTGATGAGATCGTCTCTATGCACTTGGATAGTATTGCAGTGGGCTGCAGTTCTAGCCTGTACAAAAGATGTGCATCATTTCCACTCCCTGGGGAGTATTCCTAGCTGAGCTGCCTGAAGGTGAATCTACCCAGTCAAACTAAGACATTCTCTCGGTAGTACCAATTTCATACTACTGGGTGGAGAGAGGAAAATGGAGATGGGACACATTGGCTACAATGGGATTCAATCAGCTGGATCTCAATATAGGGAAGCAACTGCCTTACCCACTAAGTCATGATGCCTCCACCAAGGTATAATAATATAACAATGTCTTACATTATTTACCCAGGATAGCCTCATCAGTGACAAACCTGTTCTCCCAGAGGGCCCTGCAATTATTGCTATTACCCTAGTTTCCACCTGGTCCCTATTTTCCTGCTACGTGTGCAGCAGCAATGTGGATAAGTCGCCTTAACACTTTGGGAGCTGGGCTAAAAATCCAGGTGTGTTAATCAGGGACTGGATTGTATTGTATAAAGAGTGTAAACTTTCAAAAATGTATGATTTTCTTCAAAGCCACTGGCTAACATAAAAAATGTGAGCTTCGTAATCCTCCATGCTCCAAGTGTCTTTGATAAGGTCTAAAAATGAAGCCCTGAAAAAATTGTACTTCAAAATTATGATTTACTGCTTTAAAAAAGTGAAAATCGTAATTTGACCGGATTCATCTGCCCAGTTCCTCTCATAGACTTACTGTGTGTAGATCTAGGCTATTTTTTACTCGCCCTGAGTATTAATTGTTTATTCATTTATATCTTGCCACTGACAGCATAAATTTCCAAACTTTTGTATTCTAGGGTGTTTATTTGTTCAGTTGAATACTACTATGTAGCTCAGATATCAACGTTTGGCATTTTTTTTTTTAATTGAAGCTCCACAATGTTAGCCTATCACTTTAAAAATCTAAATGCTAGAGAAACAAGACATTTTAACTCATTTATTGGTTCAATGTGTCCTCATTTTAAGAAAAACTATGATCGGTAGCAATTTCAGTGATGTGTATCATTCCAATTAAACGGTATGGAACTGATTGTCTTCTCGGCGAACAAGTGTGCCGATAGTACCCAATTGAGGTTATCCAGCCACGGTGTACCAATAGCACCCAAAGTGTTATTGAGCACTGAAGGATGAACATGCATGTGGCGAGTATCGAACCCAGCGTCTCATGCATGAATGGCAGATATCAACCAACTAAACCATGACACCTCCAAGGTACAGGGTAAAGTAGTATGCTAAGGTGAGGACTCATTATCTTTTTTCAGTATTCTTGTCTGAAATTACAGCAATTGAATCTAATAAGTGGAAAGGAGATATACTGTATATTGGAGAACTCTTCATCCTTTTTTCCAAACTTTACCCACTGTGAATTGTTCACAACAATTTTTTTCTTGCAGCATTTTCCTGCAAACTACCAATAATACATTGAAGGAAAAATACAAATAATGATTGATGTTCCTCTCGATATTCAACCCATTGGAGACTACGAACAAGATATCTTGGGGTAGGGTCTATGGAGAATGTGTGTTATATTCAAATCAAATCATCTCCAAAGGGTTACAGTGATAGGCTAACATTGTGGAGCTTCAATTTTAAAAATTGTCAAATTTTGATATCTGAGGTACATAGTAGTGTTCAAATGGACAAATAAACACCCTAGAATACAAAAGTTTGGAAAGTTACACTGCCAATGGCAAGTTATGCATGAATAAACAAAACTCGGGGCGAGTTTAAATAACATAGGTGTACACACAGTAAGTCTATGGGAGAAAATGGGCAGGTGAATCCGATCAACTTACGATTTTCACTTTTTTAAAGCACTAAATAATCATTTTGAAATACAATTTTTTTCAGGGCGTCATTTTTAGACCTTATCAAAGACAATGGTAGCATGGGGAATCATGTAGCTCAGATTTTTTCAACTATGGTAAATGTTAGCCAATACCTTTAATAAGGTGGATTCTAATATGTGTTTGTCATTAATGGTTTGGGTGGTTTGTCATTTGGTCTAGTATACCAGAAATGCACAGAAAATGAACTGTCTCCTTGAACAAAAATTCCAAGTTACCACCTGTCTGAATTGACTAGACATGAATATGTTCCCAGAGTAATGAAAAACAATCAAGAAAACACTAGAAAGGACCATTACCACTTGACGTTTTGGAGAAACATCCATACACACACACACACACACACACACACACACACACACACACACACACACACACACACATAAATACAAACACAGACAAACATACAAATACACATGAAACTTAGATGTAATGAAAGACAAAGACATTCAGAAAGCATCTGCTCAGGTGATTCCTGCATATGGAATAAAAATTCACTCATACACACCAAAATGTAAATAGAAAACGTCAGGGTACCCAACATGTAAATGAACATTCTGTGAAACCCACAATGAATTCAAGAAGTAGATCGTGAATAGTTCAATGGACCACAAAATCAGACATCACAAAAGATGGAAACCAACAAGATATAACCGAATTCGAATGAATCAATGAAATCCAGTGATGATGTCGTCCATGATGTCAACGATGATAATAATATTTTTTGATGACCAACTTACAAGCTGTCAGTAGAATCTCAGCATCATTCCTCTGACCATTACTAACACTGGTCACTGTCATTGTGTAGTTATCACCAGGATTCCAATTGTTCAACATGATGCTAGGTATTGATTGTCACCAATATTTGATTGGTTCATGGTGCCGTTGCTGCAAGCAACCTCATAAAACCCCACGACACCGCCTGGATCTTCCCACGATGCACCAACATAGGTTGTGGTGGACTCAGTTGGCTGTAAACTCACACTTAACGGCACTGAAGAATATAAAAATTACAATAAGATTCAAATATGCATAAAAATACAACAACTCACAGCTAAAAATTCATCCACACCATGAATGACAACAGATAGAGATGGTAAAATATTAAGGATGACAATCTAGTTTACAGAGCAGAGATGTTAAAAAGACTGCATAAACTGCATTGTTGCTGCATGCAAGTCCACAACCTTATACAGTATCTCAATAACGGAATGAAAATGACTTTTTCAAGTTTCAATACATACCTGTAAACTTATAGAAGATACAATCAGTGATAGTACATTTTGGTGGGTACTCATTTTAAAGACAGTGAAGCACAGGCTACCAAACCTGGGTAAAATATCTATACTACAATTGGTAAACAAATGGCAGATCTGTAGATATTTTGAATTGATGTCCTTAAAAGCAATTTGAGCACCACAGTGAAAGAGGAGATGAGATGGTGACTGCATATTGTCCTCTACAAGAGACACTATGTGTAAAACAATAATTGAATGGAAAAATTGAAAAGGATTTACATGTAGCAATCATGCACACATGCATACAAAATATATGTTCACATCAATTCAAAGACAAATAAGGCATTTAAAACATTACATCTGCCAAAACAAAATGCTCTCATCTGGGATAAAATTTCACTCCTTTTAACCATGACATTCACAATCACATAAGGAGATAGACATAATCTTCACACCTAAGAATGAATCTTCTCGAAGAAAACAATGAATTAATGAAGTACTGTAGATGCAAATAGTCTAATAGTAATGGACCACAAAAACAGAAGTCCCAAAGAGATACATGTATATACCAAACAGGATAAACACCAAAAATGAATCAAAGAGAACTTGTGATGATGTCATCCACGATGTCAAACATGATAATGACATATTTCGATGACCAACTTACAAGCCGTCAGTAAAATCTCAGCATCATTCCTCTGACCATTACTAACACTGGTCACTGTCATTGTGTAGTTATCACCCGGATTCCAAACCCCATCACATGATGCTTTGAACTGTTCACTGTAATTAACGGTACCATTGCTGCAGGGCAACCCTTTCATTAAATCCTTCACAACACCGCCCCGATCTTGCCACGTTGCACTAACAGAGGTTGTGGTGGATACATCTGGCTGTAAAACCACACTTGAAGGCACTGGAATAAATAATGATAACTTTAATGAGAAAAAATCAACAACTATATAAGATAAAATTCAAACCCCATCGCATGATGCTAACAACTGATTGTCAGTTAGGTTCATGGTGCCGTTGCTGCAAGCAACCTCATAAAACTCCACTACTCTGCCTGGATATTGCCATGATGCACTAACAGAGGTCGTGGTGGACTCATTTTGCTGTAAGCTCACACTTAATGGCACTAGAAAATATAAAAACTACAATAAGATTCAAATATTCATAAAAATACAACACCGCTACAAATTCATCCACCACGAATGGAGACTGATAGGGTCTGAGATGGGAAGTGCATTGAAGACGATGATCTAGTTCACAGAGCAGAAACATTGAACAGATTAGATAAACTGCATTTATTGTTGCTGCATGCAAGTCAACAACCTTATACAGTATCTCAATAACTGATGAAAACGACTTTTTCAACACATACCTGTAAACTGAATTTGGTGACTGTATGTTTAGGTGGGTACATACTGTACTGTATACGCCATATATTCCGCGTCCATATATTTTCGTGATTTTGCTTCAAGACAGGGAATTTGTGAGAGCATATTTTCGCAATTTTATTGTATTTGCATTCACTTTGTACAGAAATGACAGGAAGTGACAATTTTCACATTCAGTAAGTTGCAAAATTCGCGAAAATAAAACCACCGCGAAATATATATGTATTGGTATGAAGAATCGCATATTGCAAAATTGATAGAGGGCATGGGAGTGAGGAAGAAGAACAGTATACAAGTGGATGCACTGTTTTGTTCATGTGTTAGGGCAGTTCCAGTCCACTAAGTTTAGTCAGTGCAAGTGATAATGCACGCGCCCACAGCATAAGTGCATTATCAATCGCACTGATTAAACTGAGTGCACTGGAACTGCCCTAACACATGAACAAAACAGTGTATCATTTGTTTTATAAGATGGGTTGGCAATACAGCCTGAAACTATAGGCCTACAACAAAATATCTAGGCCGTAACATTAGATCTAGACCTATATCAGAGTGTGAGATCTAGATCTAGTCCTATATCACTAAAAATAGGACTTCAAGTACTAATTAGCTCAATCACAAGTCAGTCAGTGTCTAACGACAATGTTTTCACTCACCATTTCCATGCTTTTGCTAGCAGCATGATGGAATCCCTTCCAAAGTAAACTGTTAATTTCTACACTCTTTAAAGTTAAAGTGGAACTAGAGAAGTTCGACTGCGCACAGTCGACGGGTTGCCTCCGCCCACAATGTAGCAGCAAACAACCTAATTATATCAACAGTGAGCACTCCTAATTCATTGACCTTTGACCCTAAACTTTGACCCCTAGGACTCTACCAAAATATTTGTCTTTTGGTTTTGAACCTAACTGCCAAATTACATCAACAGTGAACACTCCTAACTTAAGTTATAGGCAGAAAATGACTTTTGGGGACAAAGTTCATTGACCTTTGACCCCTGGGACTCTACCAAAATTGTTGTCATTTGGTTTTGAACCTAACTGCCGAATTATATCAACAGTGAGCACTTCTAAGGTTATAGGCGGAAAATGGCATTTTAGGACAAAGTTCATTGACCTTTAACATTTGACCCTTCACAGATTTGTCCCAAAATCTAATAAATTCATCCTCGCCTAGTGGTCCATCCTTGGTCCAAGTACCATTAAAATCCCTCCTGCAGTACTTCAGTAATCTTGTTCACAAGAAAGTGTGGACTCACGGACGTACGGACGGACAACCCCAAAACATAATGCCTCCGGCTCCCTTACGGGGCAGAGGTATAAAAATGTCTTGATAAGCACTTCAAACAAGTAACTTAAAGATAGTGTCAGGGATGTGCAAGTCCATTTATTCCCTTCAATACCAAACGGTAGTTTAGTACTTACAAATGGTGTGTTGAAAGTTTGAGATCCATACGTCATGAATTTTTTGTTTTATGAGAAAAACTAATAACGACATGTTAACAGAATGTTGTTCTTTCCGTGAGTTTCAATTTTGCTCAAATTACGAATCGCGGTTATGTGTGCCGTCGCAAGACCAGCGGAGCGCACTGATTGGTTAAACGGCTAAACTCCACGTGACCTTCGGCTAACGGCTGATCGGACAATTTTGGAACGGCCCGTGCACGTCGACGTCACAGATTTTTTTTGAAAATGCTTCAGAGCCATTTGAAAAAGGATGAAGTTTGACCGTCCAGATTTTCACCAAAACTCAATATTTTACCCCAAGTCTCTATGAGAGGTGTTTATTTATAGGAATATTCACATTAGATATGATTTCAGCTAATTTCATTCATTTAGATGTTTTTTGACATGCAAATCAATGGCACAATCTTTAACCCATCAATGCCCATGACCACATTTTTGTGGAAAATGGATTAAGTTCCTGTTACTTCAGACTAACAGCTCCAAAAAATTTGCACTTGGCACCATTAGACAGAGGAAAATCTACTGCTAATTATGCGAGTGGTATAATAAGACCTATATGCATTATTCATAGAGCTATTATTATTTAAAGCTATTTTAATGGCCGAGACCTAAATGTCTTATTTTGCATGAGAGATTGGCAACTAAATATATGAATAATTCATTACACAAAGAAGATTCCACCAATGAGAGTCATTGTCATGACATCACTGCTCATTTACATATCCCTCTGTGATGAGCTGAGTGCAGTGCAGCAGTGTGCATGCACACACGTGCAATATGCATTGCATTGAATTGTATGTAATGTGTGTGCTGTGTAAAGACATGTGTACAAGGATGGTGAAAGTTCATTATGGAAGCAATTGTACCAATAAAGCTCTAATTTCATATGACAGGTAATGTTCTGTTTGTGTAACATCACCAGTTTTTATTGGGTGACATTAATTTCATATCACAATTACTAAAACTGTGACACAAGTACTGTTTATGTGATAAGAAAGCTGACAGCACTTTGCTTGCACTGCAGACAAGCATGCAAGATGGCATTCATTGACTAACTTAGCCTAGGCTAGGCATAGCAAACTAGCAGTGTTGAAATCGGAATTTAGGCAAGCAAGACCATTGATAAATATGATACATGGAAAAATTCGTATGAATTGTGCCAATTGATGCTTGTCTGAATGATTTAGTGCAGCCATTGTCTTAGCAGTGACTGGCTAGGCTAGGGCCCTGGCTATGCCTATCGTCAAGCAAGCTAACGTAACATTAGCAGCAGTCATCTTGACTCGCGTTACAACTAGGGTGTCTGAATGCCTATCACATTTTTCTTGCGATACATGCTGTAATATGTTCATGCACAATCCATTGCTGTGTGCACAAGTCAATAAATGGTCATCTTTTGTTGTCAAATTTCACCTTTTCACCTTTTGAATGTTTATCCTGGGTAAAAGTGTCCTTGAATTTGGTATCAAATTAAAGCTTATCATTCTGCTCATCTTTTCCAAAAGGACTTTGGATATTAATGGAGCTGTTACACGACGAAACCAAAAAACAAACCTTCTCTTGCTCCGTCTTTCACCGTTATTGGTGATCAAGATGAGTCCAGTTACATGAATAATATTTCAAACATGGGGAATCCCCCTGTACACTTTGTTTTTCTCATATCCAACAGGATAAACCCCCGCCAGGCTCTCAAAGTACCCCTTGCCCTTCATCTGTGGTGTTAGCCAATGCAGCTATATGGCCAGTGTGAACAGGTCCGTGTGTGCTACATTTCTGTGCTGATCCCAAGGAAACATGCAAGAAAAAGACCCTAAATTTATCTGGACATATCTTTTGATAGGAACATTGGTTAGTTCCCAAAATTGAAACATGCCTTCCTCAGCTACATGTTCACTACAAAATGCAAACAAAATAAATCTGAAGGTACAAAAATTGTGAAAATTGAAAGTCTTTCAGACACCCTATTACAACCCTGTTCAAACGTGAAAGCAATTGCTTGTCTAACTGTAGCAATCCTTGATTATGTTGATAAAATTTGTTCTACTTCTAGTTTTATTTTACCCACTGGTCACGCACTATCAGACAAATAATAAAACATTGGCATTACATGTACGTACTAACGTAGTCAGTATCGCATCAGATTTGTGCCTAAATATGAACTTGTCACTGTTACAGTACGTGTCAAACTTTTTCAGCAAGACTGCACACAGCCCCGCTGAATTGCTTCACTAGATGAGGTGTACAAAGTGAAGATTTAGTGTCCAACCTTGAGAAAATAAGTCAAATTAGCTAAATCGAACAATTACTTCTTAATTTGTCTGTCAAATGTTTTACAATTGATACAATTTGTTTGATTGTGCATCCAAAATAATTCATGTTTATTTCTCTCCCACACTCACACAGTTGCATGAGGTACTCAAACTTGTGCATATTCATACACAGGCGTCGGAATGATCGATTATCCTGGGATAGGTGGGGACAGCTCGTTCCTTGATAAATTTTTCATAGCAAGAGAATTTAATTTCAATAAATCTGTAGACTCTCTAACTACACTAATTTCAATTCAGTCAAAAATAAATTACTACAGTTTGTTAAATTGCATTTATGCTCTTTTCTTTCTTCCATATAATATTTGCAAATTATAATTCCCTCCGCAACATGTACACAGTCCCTCCACAAGTAGTGGACTATGTCCAATGTAGGTAACATGGTCCAAAGTGTTGCCAATTGTATCATAGCACATAGTGATAATTTTGGGTCTGGAGAAGACTTGGGCATTGATGGGTTAAAGGTGAGCATAGCTAGACCATATTTTACTCTATGATGGTATGGCCTACTCGCTTGCTTGTTGACAAATCCAATTTCACACAATATATCGGGCACGGCGATATCAGCAGATATCGATCATGTGTTCTTAACTGGTCATTCTGAAACCCCTCTTATAATACCCAGTGTTCCATGAGAGGAATTTAATAGTATTCCTGCACAAATCGGTACATGAATCACAGCTTGGGAATGCAGTTCAGCGATCGAAGCAAATATTGGTCAGGGCCATGATATCAATTTTGTGCACAGGGTTGCACTAAGGTATTCACTGACCCCCCCCCCCCCAACAAAAATGCTGTCAGGAACAGTGTGTTTGAAGGTGTCTCTTTTGCATGCCTAAAATTCAACATTGCACAAAAACACTAGTATATGGAAGAAAATCCCATTTAAGAACCTTTAGAAAAGTGTAGGAGCTAGAAACGCAGTTTTAGTGGAATTATAGTAAATGTTTGACTTCGTTTTGATTTTTGGTCTCTCTTTTTCCTCCATGGTGTAATATATGTAGATTTGTACTGTACACATAGATGACCTTGCATTCCTTTCACTGTGCTTGATGCATTCCAGCACATCCGTCTAAGATTATGTAAGTACTGTAATCAGCCTGATATATCCATGGACCTATACTGTAGGTCCATGAAATATAGTGAGATTTGGAACAGTGTGCCTAGAACATACACTACACAACTATTGTTTTTTGCACATTTTTTAAAATCTAGGTGATTTCTGATCTTCAGATTTCACAAGCATGTGTACTTTTTTAAATAGCCTAAGGGCATGAATAATGTTTTGCTGTGTTATGTTGCAATTGCGATTCCCTACCTTTAACCCTTTAGTCACTGAAGACTCTGTAGATAATGGCTTATGGCTCCCTGGAAGGTACAGCAATATTGCCCTCAACGGTGCACAAAAGACAGGCGTACAATGTATACTAGAGCGCAATTTACGGACGGGCGGTTTCGGGCGGTTTAGGGAGTAATAAGACGGGCGGTTTTGGGCGTTTCAGTGAACTACGGGTGTACAATGGATACTAAAGCATATTTTACGGACGGGCGGTTTCGGGCGGTCTAGGAAGTAATAAGAGGGGCGGTTTCGGGCGGTTCAGGTGCTAAAGGGTTAAAGGTCGAAAATAATATGACAGGCAAACGGAAAACAAAGGCTCCCAAAATATTCAATGGTGTTGAAAAACAGGATGGGGCTAAATATCCTTGTGTGCTGCAGTACCAGCCCCCCCCCCCCCAAGGCTCCTAGAGGCCTGGCCTACATAGGTGTCAACTTACATGCAGTGAGGATGATATCTGCTGGATTCTCTTGTCCATTGCTGATGCTTGTCACGGTCATTGTGTAGTTGTCACCAGGAGTAGTGAGGTTTACACACGAGGCGTTGTACATGTCCTCCATGTTGCCACTGGGACCATTGGGACCTTCTACCTCACCCTCACTGCAGGAAACATTGTAGCTGTCCACTATTCCATCTGGTTCTGTCCATGAAGCAGTAACACTTGTTGTGGTCGCAGGCCGAGGTTCTAAAGAAACCTTGTTGGGTACTATGTTGGAGAAAAGCAGAAGTAGCAGAACTGAGTTTATGTGATGATCACTGTTTGTTGATAAAAAAAATTCAGGCCCACAATGGTTGACTTTTGTCAGTCTTTTACAAATCAAACTTGAAAATTTATTAAGTTCGCACCAATCAAATTCATATTAATTTTTTTAATGGATTGAAAAATGCTCCAAAATCAAGTTAATGCAAATGTTCCCAAACAATGTGAAATTTTTGGGTGTGATAGTCATGATGAAGATATAATGTTTCACACATTCAGTCAAATCTGGTTGTTACGTTTGCAGCATTACTGTTAGTATTGGAATTGCCTTATAGTACAAAATTTAAAAAGCATAAAATGTTCATATAATGTTAATACAGTTATTATTTACAAATCTAAACAATGTGGAGATTGTTTAAAAAATGGTAATCTCAAGATATTCCCTTTTCAGGAGTATACGACAATAGAGTAATGAAGTGAGACATCACTCTGGTTCAGAAACGTGTGGACAATGGCGGAACCAGTGTGCAATGCATCACAGCTGTTTATTCTACCAATTGGAGAACTACAGTTGCACTGAGTTATGATTTGGCTTTATTTCCAAACCAGTTGATGTTATGACTTTTGCTCTATATGAGTACAACACAGTGCAATCAAACATACACACATAGACACACACAAATATAATAATGTATTATGCTGGAATGGAGAATGTCAAAAAAGTGGTATGTCATTGGTGTAGGATTGTCAATTTGAACACACATCATGTTCATGTAATTGAAGACAACATACATGTAATTTTTATGTGTTAGTAACAGGTTGGTAAAGAAAAACATTAATTATTTTATTGATTATAATGTGAAATACAAATGATTCAATCCTGCAAACAAAGCAGAATAATTGTGAAAGAAAAGATAAGGGACATGTAATGGAATTTACAAAATAGTCTTGAAAATAGAACTTAATGGGAAATGAATATATTGAAAAATGAAAATAATGTTGTATTTCCTAAACGTACACAGTTATAGAGATAACATGATGTAATTGATTCTGTAATATATATATATATGTTTGGGATGTGAAAATTGCATATTTGCAGTATATATTAACCTGTTGCTTACGGGAACCAGATGGGCCCTGTACAAAGTCTATGAAGATTTACAGAATCTCGTAGTCAATGGGTTAAAAGAATCATGTTTTGTTTGTATGTATCAACTTAAGATAAATACATTATTCTCGGTGCATTTTGAGTTAATGTGGGAGGTCAAGAAAAATCACAAGCCGACTTTTATCATGGGTATTGAATCTAGAACCTCCTGATTACAAGACAAGCATCGTTAACCCCTAGACCATCAAGATAAAAGCACTGTAGATATCTAAAATAAAATATAAATTTTAAAAACAACAATATTAATTATATATCATGAAAACATAACATGGTTAAAAAAAACATTAAGTTGGTAGACGCATCTGAAACAAAAAGAAATTAACAAAGTTCGATCAACAAAACTTGATACAAAACCATTTCCCGTCAATAGCAGTAAGAGTATGATATTTACGAGTATACGTTTCATTACTTCAAAACTGCAAATCTAGGATGAAATAAGAGTCTGTAATTACATGCACTAACAGAAGAGTGAAATACCACAAAATGATCACACAAAAAATATACAGATGACAGAAAAGTGCTCTGCTAACATGACGATCACATCTGAAAACAAAATTGAAATGAGAAGATTAAAAAAAGACATGATAAAGTTAAAAATCATTTTCAAAAATTTTGTTTTACCAGCTTAAACTAAAAAGAAAAAATTATTTTACAGATTTACACTAATTGTTTTAAATCAGTTTGGTCTACAGAATGTACTATGCATTTATATTTAGGAAATAGTTTGTAATTTAAAAGCTTACATGTACACTACATGTGAAACGTTCTACCCATAAATTGATGTACTTATTAATCTACCTATCAATCTATCTATCTATCTACCTATCTATCTATCTATATATCTATATATCTACCTATCTATCTACCTATCTATCTATCTATCTATCTATCTATCTATCTATCTATCTATCTACATGTGTATCTGTCTGTGTATCTGTCTATCTATCTGTCTATCTCTCACTCTCATTACCATTTCATACAGTAGATTGCTAATTTGTAGTTTACTTTATTCGTAAATAATGTTTTCTATACATGTACAGCCACATTACAGCATTCAGATTAAGCAGAAGATATTTCATCATGATAAACTTTTGAATAATACGTTAGCATACACAATTCCTCACAAACAAAACACACTGCTAACAGAAAGTGCAATAATGTGCAAAAAGTGAGTTTTCAGTAGAACCGTATTAATTCAGAAATGTATTTCACATCAAATTTTAACTGTTCGAATGCTAAATGGGACATTACATTGTATTCTCACTAGTCTAGTCTAATTTCAAAGAACAGGGAATGAGTGTGTATGCCACATCTCAGTAGTTGAGTTGGTAACAGTTATCAAATAAATGTAGATTCCAACAATAAACAATGCCACAATTAAAAATACTTACACGTTACTAGAATGATGCTAGCAGAACTCATTTCACTGTTACTGTGACTGATAACGGTCATGTAATGTATAGTACCAGCCTGTCCATTGCAAGTAGCCTGGTATTCTTCATTGTCATCGGTCACAGTGATATTTTGTGAGAAGGTGTCATAAGTGACATTGGTGGTGTTAATACTCGATGAGGAGGTACCATTAGTACCATTGGTGATGGTTATACTCTCTGACATGGTACCATCCGTGACAGTGATAGTTGGTGAGGAGGTACCTTCAGTGGTGGTGGCAATATTCAGTGAGGAGGTACTATCGCTAACATTGGTGGTGGCAATATTCGGTGAGGAGGTACTATCAGGAACAGTGGTAGCGTTCATATTCTGTGACAAGGCACCTTCAGAGACAGTGATAGTTGGTGAGGTGGTGCCACTGCTAACATTGGCGGTAGCAATATTCGGTGAGACGGTACCATCGGTAACATTGGAAACCGTGATATTCGGTGCGGAGGTACCATTGCATTGAACTTCAAATGTCCCAACCTCACCCCCAGGGTGTCGCCATGACGCACCAACAGATGAGTTTGTAGCCATGTCCTCTACCAGAGTTACACTGTTGGGCACTAGATTGGGAGAACACAAATGAATCAGTAAATTAGTAGTAGCATCAGAAGTGGCATTTTTCGTTAATTTTGAAGAAATTCACTAATTTTTTGCATAATTAATGAGTTTCAGAATTTCAGAAGTAGTTGGAAGCCCCCACCAAGCTCTATCAGATGAACCAAACAGAATCAAAATCAGCCTAAAATTGACCTAGGGAACAAGCAAATTTTAACAATTCAAGTACACATGGGCACACACACAAACAGACACACACACATAAAGAGCCTGTTTCATAGTCCCCTCGTGAACTTCGTTCGACGAGGACAATAAATGTACAGGAACCTGAACACCTTACATGAGTGCAAACTTTTATAACATTCCTCTGTTAAAGATTGTGTGCATGATTTGCATACCTAGAAATGGGCTTATCAAGTTTTTATAATATTCAGATTTACATGTATTGAATCTCCCCTCTCACAAATGCCTTGGGGCTGGTTCTGATTCTATTATTTCCATTTACATTACATTTTTTGTGTGCAATTTTTATATTTGGGTTGGTCCCCCAAAAAACTTTGAATTTATTAATAATATCTTAGTAACTAGTGATTGTTACTATTTTATGAAAAAGGGTGGGGGGGTGTCAATTTGACCCCCCCCCCTTCAGATCTCGGCCGCCAATCGCGCGATCGCCGCAATAACTTGCATGCGCATAGAGCCAGATGTAAACTACACAACTGTACAGTTAAATTTTCAAAAAATTATTTTTTTTCTATTTTTTAAGTAATTAATTATGCAAATAAGTGCATGAAATTATGTTTTCGCCTATAACTCACTTACAATAGCTAGTAGAATACTAATTTTTGGTGAAAATATTCATTCTGACATTTCTTACAATTATCTACCAAAAAATTGGCCGAATTGGAATAAATTTCTTATGTATTTCATTGTTTTGTGAATTTCTTATGTATTTGTTTTTTCAACCTTTTGTTTTCTATTGTTTTTTCGATAAAATTTGTTGGGGACACTTTTGCAATCATAAACAGCATAAATTCATTTCAACCAATAAAAGCAAAAATAATCATACATTTATCATTTTTGGCTGAAAACACAATTTCCATTGCTTTTGTACACGAAATCAGGTTTTTGAGCAATTTTGGGGTTGACATGCATGTATAAAAAGTCGTGCAGCGTCGTAACGGTACGTCCGATTTTCGCGCAAACGGTCTCAAAAGATGCACAAGACTTGAAAGTAAAAAGTCAGCGAGTGACGCGATCAAAAAAATTTGCGCGGCGGCATGGTCGCGAAATTTGTCGAGGGGGGGTCAAATTGACCCCCCCCAGTTAATATAGGGTTAAAGGCCCACTGTAAAGGGTCAATTCAACCACAGAAAGGATGTCAACTTGTCCTGGAATACAGGCACATATTCACGACCATGGACTGTTGCAGTGTCATAGTTTACAGATTGTGGGAGGAAAACAAAATGTCGTAATTTTCCACACTGTCATGGCTGTTTCCATTGCATTATGGGTGTCATTAGTGCACCCTTTTTATGATTTTAGTCAAAAGAGGGTATTTTTTTCATCCTTTCATGACAGTGGAGCCTTTAAAAGAAAGATATCAGGAAGAATTTACAGGTTTGCAAACTTACGAGTAGCCACAGTTAGGCTAGCATTACTGTTCCTCATATTACTGTTACTGATAACAGTGATGGTGTACTGTTCACCAGCTGTGAGATTATCACAAGAAGCGTTGTATACATCATGGGGTGACATCGAAACATTGCCAATATAGGGTGGATTTGCTGTTCCATTCCTGCTACAGCTGATGTTAAACGACTCAATCGTGCCCATTGGACGCCCCCACACAACGGCGAAAGATGTGTTGGTCTTATTTGATTCTTTCAGGAACAAACCATTAGGCACTGTATAACATCAACAACAAAAATACATATTGAAATGAAAATTAACAAAATTGCATCAATAGTGATTACATACTCAAAAATTAATTACATAAATCTTGTTTTTATATCAGGAATATAGCCAGGTCTGTTCCCTGTGTCAAATAAGTAACTGTTCAAATGTAAAACAAGACAGTTAACAACAAAAAATTTGTGGAAAGTTAAGTACCTGTTGCCTCCAAGATTGTCTAATTTTCATAGAGTTGTACATGACAGATTCGGATCCAGTAGCTATCAGGTTTGATATTTAGACAAACGTGCCAGCCCCTTCTCCCTTCCCCCACCTCTACTCCTTTCCTGTCATGGTAATATATCCTTTAGCCCGTTTCTCATAAAAAAGCAAATCAAGATTTTGAGGTTAAACATTTAATACAGATAGGGGATAGGAGTAATGCTTAGTGTTAGTGACTTTGAATTCATTATTTGGGTTTTGGGAATTAAAGTGATAGGCTAACATTGTGGAGCTCCAATTTAAAAAACGATCAACTTTTGATATCTGAACTACATAGTAGTGTTCATATGGACAAATAACACCCTAGAATAAAAAAGTTTGGAAAGTTCCACTGCCAATGGCAAGTTATGCATGAATACACAATTAAAACTCTGGGTGAGTTTAAATAGCCTAGGTGTACACACAGTAAGTCTATGGGAGAAAATGGGCAGGTGAATCCGAACAACTTACGATTTTCACTTTTTTAAAGCACTAAATAATCATTTTGAAACACAATTTTTTCAGGGCGTCATTTTTAGACCTCATCAAAGACAATGGTAGCATGGGGACTCACGTAGCTCAGATTTTTTTAACTGTGGTAAGTGTTAGCCAATACCTTTAAGTGCTTTAGGTTTGATCTCTATAGACAAAATTGGGGGTAGAGCAAATGAATGTAGATAAAGCAAAGATAAATGCCAATGTAGGCACATGGACAGTACAAGAAGGCATTTAACTCACATGTTGAGACGGTAAGTGTAGCTTTGCTGCTTTGGCCATTGCTATGACTGGTGATGGTGATGGTGTACTCTTCACCAGCAATTGGAAGACCAGTACAAGATGCATTGAAGTCACCACCGGATGAAGTGACGTTGATCGGGGAAGGCATAGCTTGTGAATTAGCCCCTTGCCCACTGCATGTGATGTTAAATGACTCGATCACACCCTCAGGGTGGGGCCACATAATGGTGAAGGATGAATTGGTTGTCTCTGCCTCTACTTCCATGGGGGTCACACTGTTAGGCACTGTTGATAAAAGAATGTATTGAAAATCATTGCACATGCTCATCTTTAAAGAAAAGTGTAATCTTTCAGCTAAACCATTACATTATGATCTTAACTAAATTTGAGTCATTATTATTACTCAGGTTTGCTGGTCCGAGTCCTGGAGGCTGACAGATAATCAGTTTAGCAGACCAAACACAACCCTTTCCCCCCAGTTACGTACTGGGAGATTACACTTTTTACCAGTGAAACAACTCTACTGTTCTACAATAGCTGTTTATCACAAACACAGATGTTGAAAGCTGTCAAATCACCAAGAAATACAACAGTTTGATCATCATTATGCCATTATTTTCCATTGTATTTTGATGGTTGAAGTTTATTTTTGACATACCTTGTCACAATAAACAAGATGGTGTTAGTGAAAATTTGACTTTCAGAAATTTCTGATTCATTTTGACAAGTCATCCTACCAGCTGAAACCATTACCTCTACACCACTCATTTAAGGTCTCAGAGCTTCCAACATTTTTCAAGAAAACCTGACAGTTTTATTAGTGGTTTTCATATCATGCAAAGGCAAATCATAAAGTTTTCATTGTTGAAAATATACAGGATATAGGAATACTTCCAAAGGGGAAGAGGTACAAGGTGCACATTTGTGCTAGCTTAACCCGTTGCCTCCGAGATTCTGAAAGTCCCATAGAGATAACACAGGGCACATCCGGTTCCCGTAGCCAATGGGTTAACATGAGTCAACAGATTAGGGAACAATATGTGATGTCATGTGAGGCAACATTTACACATTCAAGATAACAGACAATAAACCCTCACCTTTTCCTAGACCTTTTTTCCATGTGATATATTTTTGATATTCCCCTTTCAAATAGTGCATACATCCATTTCCTTGTTAGGTACATTGGTGCATGGAATACACAAAAACATCAGCCCACTTGAATTCCAATTCACAAAGTAACTACTGGAATACAACATTGTTTAAAATACACAGATTCTGTGAAATGATGATGAAATCCCCCCATGTACCTGCATCTTTGAAGTATGGTTGATTAATGTTTTTTTATGCATTTTTATCACAGTTAAATAATCAATCAGACCAAGATCCTGATTTGGATACACACAATGAAATTGGCTAATAAAAGCTGTATTGCTATATTTTGTTTGACATTCTTATTTCATTTACAAAGTTGTTTAAAATAAAAAAAATACCAAAAAAGGACAACAAAATGTACCTGTATCATTGCTTAATGAGCAATTAATTATACAATACATTTCAGTAGTTTCATTTTTCACGATGAAATGAGCAATTTATCAGACAAACATCCTGATTTGGAAGTAAACAATACAATTGACTTAATATGCTGTGCTGCCAAAATGACTCTGTTAGATTTTCTGGTGTAATACACAATACATGCATTAGTGTTTAGTAAATGATTGTAATATATTTTTCCAGATATTTACACTGTAGCATTCAAATTCTATTATATGACTAATTTATGTAGGTGTTATGTCTCACCCACAAATTAATCCTTATCTATTTATTTATCTACCTATTTATATATCTACATGTATCTATCTACCTATCCATCCGTATCTATCTATCTATCTACCAACATATCTACTTACCTACCTATCTATCTATCTACCGGTATCTATCTATCTATCTATCTATCTATCTATCTATCTATCTATCAATCTATCTATCTATCTACATGTATCTATCTTTCTATCACAAGTCACAATCATTCAGTCAGTAAGAGTTGTTACATCAGTGGAGACTGACATTATAACTGGCCCATTTAAATACTTACATGTTACAAGACTGATGCTATCAGAACTCATTTTATTGTTGCTGTGACTAATAACAGTCATTTGGTACACTGTTCCAGCAGTTCTACCACAAGTAGCATTGTATGTTCCATTGACATTGATGGTGGTGATATTCTTTGAGAAGATGTCATTACACCGAACTTCAAAACTCTCAATTTCACCCCCAGGGTATGGCCATGATGCACTGACAGATGAGTTTGTGGTCACGCCTGGTTCCAGAGTTACACTGTTGGGCACTAGATACATACGAAACATGGTACATGTGAAATACTGATCCATAGTGTATCTACTAATCTGTTCATCTGTTCATTTATCTGTCTATCCATCCATCAATCTATACATCCATCCATCTAGCTACAGGTTTCTATCTACATGTACCTTTCTATCTATCTATCTATCTATCTATCTATCTATCTATCTATCTATCTATCTATCTATCTATCTATTATATATCTATCTATCTATATCTCTCTCTACAGGCATCTATCTATCTATCTATCTATCTATATATCTATCCATCCATCTATACATGTAGGTATCCATCTATCTATCTACCTACATACCTACCCATCTATCTATCTATCTATCTATCTATCTATCTATCTATCTATCTATCTATCTATCTATCTACATGTATCTATCTTTCTATCACAAGTCACAATCGTTCAGTCAGTAAGAGTTGTTACATCAGTGGAGACTGACATTACAACTGCCCCATTTAAATACTTACATGTTACAAGACTGATTCTATCGGAACTCATTTTATTGTTGCTGTGACTAATAACAGTCATTTGGTACACTGTTCCAGCAGTTCCAACACAAGTAGCATTGTATGTTCCATTGACATTGATGGTGGTGATATTCTTTGAGAAGATGTCATTGCACCGAACTTCAAAAGTCTCAATTTCACCCCCAGGGTGTGGCCATGATGCACTGACAGATGAGTTTGTGGTCACGCCTGGTTCCAGAGTTATACTGTTGGGCACTAGATTAATTTGAAACACAATACAAAATCATGTAATAAATCTCATTTCAAATCTGTCACTACCTACAGGTTACAAGCGCTCCAAGTTGTTTTCCCAATAACAACCACAACAAAAACATCATCCCCTTTCATAAAATTGCCAACTGTGTATCATTTTTTACACACAGTTTCAGTGCTTTTAATATACAGCAGCACAGGACTTTCTATATAGTATGCCAGCTCAGGTGATGATCCCATAAAATTAGCAAAGTCACACAACAGCCCCAAGTTCTCCACATAGATTTTAATATAAAATATACTTTTCTGGTTATCAGTAACTCGGACTCAAAGTTGTTATCAAAATAAACATTATTTTCATTCCAACCATACAACACCATACCTGAAATGATTTAAAACAGTATTTTATTCCTTAAAAGTGCTTTGAACTAAATAAATGTACATGTATTACATTAACATACCTGTCAACTCTGAAAGCCAAGAAATAGGAACAAATTATTTAAAAACTTTGAAAAATAGGAACATTCCTGAATTTCCTATACAATACTACAAACAAATTTAAACAAAAATAGGAACAAAGGGGTTTAAATTGCTCTTTTCTTTTCCCAAAATAGGAATATTCCTTTTTGATAGGGACAGTTGGCAGGTATGCATTAATTAACTAACTTGTTTGTGTTCACGAAGAGAAGTGTTGTGCTCTACAACTTCTTACCGACATGTATTGTATCAGTTGGAAACCACATCATTTACATGGTACAAGGTGATTTATACAGTTTTCCCTGAGAATTCATTCCTTTTATGTCATAAAAACCCACTTTTATTCCTCTCAGTACATTACCACACTCAGATAATCACATATAAACTGTATATGTGATTTTCTGAGTGTGGTAATGAAATGCTTTTCCTGTAATTTTTAATTCCCTGTCCTGTAAATTTAATTTTAATTGCATTTACCTGAAAAGAGGAAGTGACACGCATATTGACTCAGACATGAGTCCCTACCATGGTATTCCTACTGACAATTAAGGTTAGTACCTTATTTTTATCAATGACCTTGTGACAACAGGATCCATGAATAATACAGGTGTACAGTTATATTAACCAGAGTATGAATGCTACCTGAACCCAGAGTAGTGCACATGACTTACCATCAACAAATGATTACAGAAAACATAAGCAACATAAGGTAATTTTAATTACTAATGATTAAGTAATTGATTGTATGATTGATTGACTCAATCAATTTTTATATATTCATTTATCAAATCTATTTATTCCTTACTTATTTATTCACTTTTTAAAATGTATTTATTCATTGGATTTGCTTATGATATTTATATATTTACTTAATCTACTTATCTATTAATTTATTTTTCGTTTTGTTTACCTGTCTATTTATCTAGCATTCTATTCCTCTGTTCATTTATTTATTTATACATTTATTCAATAACTCATTTATTCATGTATTCATGTATCTATTTATATATTTACCTATAATTTAATTATCTATTTTCATATTCATGTTTTATTTAATATGTTTTTATATTTCTGGGGTTTGGGGTTTGTTTGTGATTTACATGAAAAACTTGTTGAAAATATTGCTGGCGACCAGAAAGTTTCTGGCTGGGGTCACAAGTTATTGCACTTGCATAATCTAAATACCAATATTGGGCTTAAAAGTTTAGAAAATGGGTTCATGAATACAAAATGAAACCTTATTTCAGTTCTCTCTGATATTTAGTGTTAATGCATAGGCTGAATATTTCATAGCATTGTTAATAACAACTGGCAGAGTTTCACATGTTTTGAAAGTGTTGGTATTTCCTTTTCTTGTTTTCATTCCCAGTACAAGCCTCTGTGAATGCACACATTATTATCATATACATGGGAATCGTTTTGTATCCTCATCAAGAGGTTAATTATTTTCCAGTTCAGTTGCTGCCTTAGCTCTGGGAACACTGTAAATGACTTTAATACACTTAGTACCATGCTGTGTAGGCACAAACACAGAATTTCATCATAGGTATAAGATTCCACTTACGTGAGCCATAGCTTGACTTTGTGTGTGTGATTCTACATGGCCAAAAGTAAAATTTCTATCAAATGTATATAATAATTTCAACTTTCATGAATAAATCCAAATTATTACTTCAGTTCATGAAATAGACAATTTGTTTATTTATTTCTTGAATAAAACAATCCTATAAAAAAGGCACACTTTTCTTTGAACACTATCTCTTCTCATGGCACATGACCTCTATTGAAGCATCCCCTCTGTCACCAAATTTTACATTGACCAAGAAGAGATAGCATGTAAAGGGGTTAATAATGAAATACAACTACTTACTTGTACGAGTGACAAGATTCCAAGTTTTACTGAGTTTACTGTGGATATATTCCATAGAGCTTATATGGATTACCCAAACACTTTTATTTGTTTAAATCTAATTCCAACAAAAATATGAATTACATGACTTGTACGTACATACACCATTCCGTGAACATACCTTGAAAAGAGGCTGCAATAGGTTCCCACAGTTTGAAAGTGCCAGCTTAAAATGATAGAAAGTCCTCCTTTTAAAAAATCAACAAATCAGCACCTGCAAAGAAGCTAAATAGCATGTTTCCATATCACCTGTTATGGTATATGAGTGTATTCCCATGATAAAGCCCAGGCTGCAAATTGGACAGAAAAGGTCATATACAAAAATAAATGGAAATTTTTACACAAAAACAAAAAAAAGGCAACAAAATAAACTAATTTACATAAAAAAGAATTACACAAGCAAATCAGTAAGTGCAAGCAGCTTGGACTTTCCATTTTCCCAGAGAGGACTAAAAATAGGAATCAACCCTGGCGAACCTGCTGATTCTGATACTACACGAACGTTGGTTGTGATGCTGCAAAACATAAGTAGAAATGAATTTCATTGAAGGACCAGGGGATAGAGGGATAGGATGAAGCTTTTTTCACCAGAGATTTTGCAGCAAGATAGAAGAGAGATTTCCCTGCTTAGACAACAGACATCTGCAGTATGGCTCACCTGATAATGAAATATTTCAAAACCACAATGGTATCTTTTTAAAAGAATGAATAGCATTTTTACCACAGTACAAAGAAATAAGTTTCCCACTGACAGAAAAAATAAGTAAAAGAACGAAGAAAAAAGGCCCCACAACTTTGTGAGTTTATATAAACTCTGATCACAAACCACCTGCTGTGAAACATGGCACAGAATGGAAGAGGACAGTAGGCATTACATGTACATGTTTGTAACTACAAATCACATGAAGAATTTCAAGAAATATATGTACATATATGTTATAAAATAACATGGATGATTTGTGCATAATAGAATAAGGTCATGGTAGAAATTTACATACTGGTAGTCATACTCATTGACCTTCGACCTTTTGACAAAATGAGACTTATCACCGTAACTGCTTTTCATAACAATGTGACACAGATACATTGACAATCCCACCTCATGTGTTAGTAGGATGCTTCCACATGACTATGGATTCAATTATGGAAGGGAGAGTTCATTTGTCATTATAGGGGTGTGGAGGGTAAGGTCTGTGGTAAAAAAATATTAAAAGTTTACCCGATGCAGATACAACCATGACCAACGGTGACAAACCTGACAAAATGAAATATTACGATGATCAAAGGAGGGGGAGGTATGGGGTGGGGGTGGGGGAAGGCATAAAATGACCACAAGAACAAAACAAGAAAATAAACTGAAGTTTGAAGAAGGTGCAGGTGATGATCACCATGGTAATGGCTGTGCAGTGCTGGAGGGTGCAAATTGTGCTGTGCAAAACAACTTACATGTATACAATGTTATCTTTGCAGTTGAGTTCTTATCTCCACTTATGGAGATCACGGACACATCATATCCTTCGCCCGCCAATGTTAGGTTTTCACAAGTCACTTCACACATGTCACCAAGAGTTACATTCTTGATTTCTGTGGGATCAGTGTCATCAGAGCCACAAAACACCTGAAAAGAGTCTACCTGTCCACCTGGGTATTCCCAGCTCACAGTTACGGATGAGTTTGTGGAGTCGCCGGGTGTTAGTTCAACGCTTTTAGGTACTGGGGGAAAAGGTTAGTAGAAAGATTATATACACCTACAGAACATTCATTAGCAGTGTTATAGCTAAAACGGCCCGGGATAGTCAGTCATGATTTGCATGTGGGACTATTTCCCTGCAGCAGCCCTATGCTGGTCACCCTGCTTCTGTCCAGCATTCATTTCATGCAAAATGGCTTTAACTCCTTATGTGCTTTATACCAAAATCTCAACAGGCCATCATATTTTAAAGTTCAAAACCACATTTTTATTTCTAACTGGAAACAAAACCTGGCCCTTTGATAATACTACTTATGACTTGCCATATGTCTATTGTACTCAAGAAAGGATTATGCTAGAGTATGTAACACCATTCATTCTATTGAATTTGAAAATTTGTGCTGATCAATGAATGAAGCACACTGCTGTGCCTGTCAATTACCTAACAAAGCACATAAAGAGAATATTTATTCCTGAAGAAAATTACTAATAACATTGACTAAGTAGGAGAATGAATCAAGACTTTTTTGGTATTTATCAAGTATTGGTGTTTTATATTGATTCATGGGTACGGCCATCCGTGCAGGATCCGAGGCTGCCTCGAGGCCAATTTCTGGGTGGCCCCTGTCTCGGTCTCGGTCCGAGTCACCTGTACAAACCCTATGGAAAGGTTGTGTTTGGGGGCAGCCACAGTCTTGAAACTTTTGGCTTCAGTTACAAGACTGGTTGCCTTACTGGATTGTATGATTGAATGTTAGGTACCACTCAGTAAAATGTAACAAGTCAGTGAGACCAATCACTATTAAAGCCTTCCTTAGCTATAACACTGCTCATTAGATAGATGTAGCCTTAAACTGAAGTATAGAAGAAAAAATTCAGTTAATATCCCTTTATACAATTGTCCCACATGAAAGTAAAAGTATTATTTTCTTTTAAATATCAAAGACGTGAACCATTCTATATAATTCCTGAAGGCCCAACAAGAAATGTCTTTTGCTCCCTAATGATGTGAAGGCAAACAAACAAAATTAAATATATAATACATATTTACATGTAAATTGGAATATATGAATATACGCACTATTTACAAAAGCATACATGAAAGAACATTTGAATATTAACCTGTGTAATAAAGCCTGAAATAAAAACCAGTGAAACCCCAAAATACACCAACAAACACGCAGATATGCACAAACAAGACATACAAACTCACACACAATTTTGTGTGATCTTGAATAAATATGAGGTGTTAATTGTCATACTTACAAGCAGTTACATCTAGAGAAGCAGCTTCACTTTGTTTTGTGTTGCTCACTGATACAACCATCATCTGGTATGTTGCACCTGGTGTGTCTAGGTTGGTACAAGATGATTCCAAAGTCCCATTCCAGGGCACTGTGCTTGGGGTTGCCATTCCATGGCTACACGTCACTTTATACATGTCAACCTCGCCGTCTGCTTTGTTCCACGCTACTGTGAAGGCTGTTGTGTTTGCAAACGTTTCTCTCAGTGCAGTGGCTGTCTCTGGTACTGTATATTTAGGAAAAAAATTGAAAATTGAAAATTAATAAAAAACTATAGCAAATATATGTTTGAAAAAGACATATTGCTTCATACAAATTTCAGTGGAATCCCATACTTGATGAATCATATTTATTTCACAGCAGTAGAATGCACTTACACATGCACATACTTAGTGTATGTAGTACACATAATTACATAGCCAAATATATCCACACTCAAGTAAACACACAGTTTTTTGTCACCAATAAAGGCTAAATTGGATCTGTAGGAGAAAGATAAATTCAGTTAATCTCCGTATACAAAATGTTCAGTGTGAAAATAGCATTATTTTTCTTGAGAGACCTCTTAGTCATTGAAGGCCCATGGGGGAAAAGGAAAAAAAATGATGATAAACAAAATCACAACTGTGATTCAGGACAGCATAGACCAACAAGGCAACAGCCAGATTGTGTCCCACCAACCCATGTCTAAATAACATGAGGGTTTTACCCAAATACATTCCTTACTCAAGTTTGGTGTAATAAGACAGTCTTGCAGGTAAACTTTAAAAATTGACCTAAAATGAGCTTTGCCCTTATAATGTGACCTCTGACAACACTATAACATGAAGGTCCCCCCCCCCCAACTACATCTATGAACCAAGTTTGGTTCAAAAGGGAGTAACATTTTCAAAGTTGTTTGTCTTATGAGAGTCTTGAGGGTAAACTTTAACAAATGACCTCAAATGACCTTTGACCTTACCATGTGCCCTCCAAAGCACCATAACATGATGGTCCCCCAAGTGCTACAACCTAACTTTGGTTGAAAATGGAGTACCAGTTACAAAGTTATTTGTCATAAGAGAGTCTTGCAAGTAAACTTTAATTTTGGCCTACAATGACCTGTGACCTTACCATGTGACCTCTGAAGGCACCATAATATGAATATACCCAAAGTGCATAGTTTCTTTGCCATTGTGGCAACATGTGTCACGTTATGTGTCATAAGAGAGTCTTACAAGTAAACTTTGATGTATGACTTCAAATGACCTTTGACCTTACCACATGACCTCAAAAGGCACCATTACATGAAACTATCCCCAGCACATCTATTACCCAAGTTTGCTTGTAATACAAGCCATGGGTGTGAAGACATATGTCACAACAGTCTTGCAGGTAAACTTCAGCTTATGAAAGATAGTCTTGCAGGTACTCTTTAACATATGACCTCAAGTGATCTTTGACCTTCCCATGTGACCTCCGAAAGCACCATACCATGAAGGTACCCCTAGTGCATCTATCATTCAACTTAGGTTGCCATTGCAGCAACAGTTGCCAAGTTATGTGTCACAAGAGAGTTCGCAGATAAACTTCAACATTTTGTGACAGACAACGGACAGACAACAGACGAATGACGAACAAACGATGCACGGATGCCATTTGGATCCCTTAGACTCGCCTTCACCTACAATGGGCGAGACAAAAACTATTAACCAACAAAGCTTAATCTTAGTATACCATTACTGACATAATAAAGCTTGAAATTATTTCAACACAACAAAACACACACACACACACACACACACACACACATACACACATATTAAAGGTAAATGACATGATTGGGGGTAGTCCTCAACTTGGGCTGAAACTACTTTAGAATCAAGTAAACTATGCAAGGATTCTCCTGTGAAAATCTTGTAGTCAAACGTTAACTCATTCTAACATAAACAATGTCAATATCACTAGTAGCACAGAGACCTGCTGTGTGGATCTCTATGGGGCTTATTTTTATCGTCCCCAGATAAAATTAAGATACTCCTATGTTTATGCTTGATTCTCCTTAAAGTGATTGGCTAACATTGTGGAGCTTCAATTTCAAAAATTGTCAAATTTTGATATCTGAACTACATAGTAGTGTTCATATGGACAAATAAACACCCTAGAATAAAAAAGTTTGGAAAGTTACACTGCCAATGGCAGGTTATGCATGAATAAACAATTAAAACTCGGGGCTAGTTTAAATAGCCTAGGTGTACACACAGTAAGTCTATGGGAGAAAATGGGCAGGTAAATCCGATCAACTTACAATTTTCACTTTTTTAAAGCACTAAATAATCATTTTGAACTACAATTTTTTCAGTGCGTCATTTTTAGACCTTATCAAAGACAGACAATAGTAGCATGGGGAATCATGTAGCTCAGATTTTTTAAACTGTGGTAAATGTTAGCCAATACCTTTAACCCTAATTAGACTGGGGTATTTTGGAGGCTGAAAAAACTGGGGGGGGGCCTAAAGGGCCCCCCCCCTTCAGATCTCGGCCGTTGATCGCGCGATCGTGATGAAAATCGACACACACGTCACCCATGACATAATCTACAGAATTGTATATTTGATTGTTAAAAAATTAGTCAAATTTATTTTTAATTAATTAATTATGCTAATTTACGCATGAAATTAGAATTTGGCTGTAAATTGAGAATTGAGTATTTATTTATTCCATATATATACATAACAAAATTTCAGATATACATACAAAGTAAATTCCAAATTGTTACACATTAACGATTACAATATCATAATTTTTTGTATCATAAGGAATTAAAATTTACACGTATACGTCATTTCAGTGAATTAACATTTCAATTAATATGGAAAACGGAAACGCCATAAGCAAAGCTTGAAGGTGACGCTCCCTTACAATGATAAAACTGAAGTCAAAAATTAGATTCCGTTATGCATACATATTTTAAACAAAAACAAAATCAAAACAAGTTGCCATGCAATGTCTACACCGGACCATCCCCGAAAGATAGGTCCCCAGTCAAAGATCTTATAAACAGCATGATATGATTTACACACAGTATGTAATTAATGATTTAGATAAA
>JZLH01S0620441.1:55333-65553 GCA_001188425.1 Eucidaris tribuloides
GTAATTTTCAAAATGGCTGCCAGTGGCCATTTCGGATTTAGGGTAAATATATGTGCGATAAAATGTTTCCTCTGAATACTAAGGATACATTTCAAATATTCTAATTGCCCATCGCTAATTTCAGTGTAATCAGAGCTTTTATCCTAGCCCAATATTAAACCTATACTATGACATTGAACATTTGACCTTCGTGACCCCCAAATTGGCAGCCATCATGGATTTGACGGGCAAGACTAAGTCAAATCATCAAATTGACCTCGGATTTAGATTTCTTGACCTCGAAAACACCAAAATCAATATTCTGAGCAGCGCTGTAGGCCAAACAACCCAAAATGTATTGTTCAAAATGGCCGCCGGCGGCCATTTTGGATTTTGGGGTCTCCTGAATTCCGCCCATACTTTTGCAACTGGCATACCCGCTAAATTTTTTATTTAGACCTCTAAGAAGACAAATCCACCGAGAAACGGACCTTCGCGCTCAACGGTCACGGAAGTTCTCCAGATGACCCAACTATTTGATGCAGGATTTTGACAAATTATGTTTCTGGTGAATGATTAATCGCTATTTATGTTAATCATCTATCGTTTGATCCTCTCATATGTCCTTTGGCACTATTTGCATATTTTACGCCTCGGTGAGCGCAATTTAAAAATTTCCACCCTTTCTCGATTTTGAAATTATAAAATCCATTAAAGTTTACTGCAAAAAATTTAAATCCGATTTTTTTTTCAGCAAAATGTATCTTTATGTGTTGTACGAACATAAGAGGTTGTAACCACGACATGGTTGAGTGAGCACACTTTATAAATAAAGGAAAAAATGTCATTATTTACCATAATTTTGGCATAAGAGATGACTCATGTGACTTTTGAAAAGTGGCATTTTCACCTTTAATGCATGCTCATCCATGCATGACCCAATGGACCAATCACATTTTCACACAGAAGTTAGTCAATGAGTGTAGGAACACTCTTGCCATATTATTTTGCACAAACTTGTTTTGTTAAAAAGTTATGGTATGTTGAAAAGGGGGGTAGTTACTTTTTTTGTTGTGTTTAGAATACACTTATAATTGCAATTCACTTGTCTTAGCAAGAGATGTAATCCTTATTTTGATAAATCAGATCATAATGTGTACAATATTCAGGCACTTGTGCTTCGCACATTTAAGTTCTGCTCCATAAGCACCGATTGCTATGCATGCGCTTTCTGGCTATACGCATACGTTTTTGCTTAACTATCTCAGGTCAGGATCAATATTTATATAATATTGGATGGCTTTGAGGTGGACACAAGAAAATATTGTACGACTTGTGACAAATATCGGACGAGTCGCAGACGAGTCCGATATTTTCGTAAGGAGTACAATATTTTCTGTGTCCACCGAAATTAAGCCATCCAATATTATCATTATTATCTAAACTCTAGAAAATTATCAAAATTAAAATTTGATCAAATTCTGTACAAATCATCGAGTCTTTCAATGGCAACCACTGCCCGCTCTGATTTATTCTCTGTGTGACAACTGACATTTAATTCTTCGTATTCAACAGAAATCACATCTTCCTCAGTCTATAATTTAGTAAATTAAGCAAAGCCAGCACATTATACAAAAGAACAATAGGCCTATATACATGTACTAATATAGGGTGATTTAAAAAAAAAATGGTTAAATTTTTAATTCATTATTTGTGTGGAAAACACGGGTGGAAAGCTTAATTAACTTGTAAACTAATACAAAAGTACCCGGATGTATCTGATATTTTTTCGACAAGGTATGATATCATACGCGTCTCACGGTAGCGCGTATACGCGCATTCCTTTGCGCGCGGGATACGCGATAATATCATGGCGCTTGAAACCCCCCATTTAGATAATAATGATCAATATACTTCGTGTGTGTGTATTACTGATCAAGAGATTCAAGACGTATGCAGGCAAATTACTGATTGTGTAATCGATCGATTGACATAATCAGTTGATTGGCTAGTCTATTTTTCTTTTCTTTTTTTTACATACTGTTTGAAATTTATATTCAAACCCCAACTAACAAAAATTGGAGTAATCACAAGTACTACACTTTGCAGAGGGCATGCCACAAATATGTTCTGCATAGCTCAAACAAATTAACCTAAATACATGGTACACCCGAAAGCTCAGTGGCATGATTGGGGGAAATAAAAAAATGCCTTTAGAACCAAACTGATTGAAAGATAAACCAAATGTATACCAGCTGGAGTGGATCTCCCGGCTGGAAGGATTTGTCTTGAGTTTGTTTACTTAAGGAGAATCAAGCATGAACAGGCCAGCAGTTTAAAGCGCAAATAGTTTTGGCGATGTTTCTTTTATTCGAAAGCTTTATGTCCAAAGGTCATATCACACCAATAAAAGCTTCTGAATGTCTTGTTTTTTTTTTCTAATTAATTTAATGAAAAATCTCTGGGGGAAGGGTACCCATGAGATTTTCGACTATATTTTACTTTATAGCATCCGAAGGGTTAATAAGGTGTTTCTGATGAGGTATAATTCAGATAACTTTAACGCCAAAACTAAACTTGTCCTTTAATTTTATCGGGGCATGATAGATTTAATCCCCACAGAAGGCTACACTACAAATTTGTCTGTTACAAGGCATACTGATGGACATTATTTTAAAGTGAGTCAACTTTTGACTACAAAATTTTCACAGTTGAATCCCTGCATAGTTTACTCGAGTTTTTATCCGAAGTTGAGGCCTATCCCTAATCATGTCATTTACCTTTAAAATCTGATGAAGCACTCTGGAGTTACTGCAGTAATGAGCCCAACTCAGATATGTATATAGGCCCTGTGACCTTTGACCTTTCTACTTTAACCCTAAAAAGGGAACCCCCCTAGACGTTTCGCGCAAAATGACTTTATTCTCTCGAATGTTGCGCATCTTTTGAGACCAAATTTGCGACGTCCGGGTACGCGGTTCCCAAGTTACGTAACATTTTGTACTTGCATGTCACCCCAAAAATCGCTCAAAAACATGATTTTGTGTACCATTTCAATACAAATTGTGTTTTCAGCCAAAGTTCATAAATGTATGATTATTTTTACTTTTATTGGTTGAAATTAATTGATTTTGTGCTGTTTATGACCGCAAAAGTGTCCCCGACAAATTTCATCAAAAAAAACAATAGAAAATTTGAAAAAACAATAAAATACATAGGAAATCAATTTTGATTCCGGATTTTTTTCAAGTAAACTTGCTAATAATGCTAAAAAGAGTGTCCAGACACAAAAATTAGCAGTTTTGGAGCTTTAATTACTGATTTACAGCTTAATTATAATTTTACGCATAAATTAGCATAATTAATTGATATGAAATTAATTTCTGGTAATTAACTATACAGTCTTGTATGATTACGTGATGGGTAACGTGCGTGCCGATTTTCGGCGCGATCGCGCGCCTCGACGGCCGAGATCTCGGGGGGGGGAGGGGGAGGGGAGGGGGGGAGGGGTGGAATCCCCCCCCCCCCCCCCCCCCCGATATAGCATAGCAAAAAGTCCAGCCTGATTAGGGTTAAATAAATCTTATCTGTTCCTCTGCGTATGATAGTGCATAACTGACCCAATTTCAGGAAATCCAATCACCAGTTTATGAGTTATTACGATAACAAAAACTGCAATGGAGGGAGCGACAATCAGGAAACATAATGACCCATGGCATCTTTGGTGTGAAGGCATAAAAGAAAATAATGAAGTTTTGCTATACCTTGCGATTAAATAATGGAGGGATAAGTGCATTTTGAGAAATGGATACATAATATTTTGATACCAAATTAATGATGTCATATTGTTTGATACAAAGCTATGATAATTTATGTAGCACAGATATATTTTGAGATATAAGCAATTGCATTTTGCAAAAAAATATGTTTGAGAATCACCCATGGATGCTTATGAACAGCATGGTGGGCATGGTTTGACTTCAAACTTCTACAGAAGGTGACTATTTCTGGTAAAGCTAGAACTGAAAAATTTCATATGGGTATTGCTGACAGTTATTTTCATATGATGTCAAAACATTGGAATGGTGATGGAGAAAATGAACTATTTTTCATGATATATATTCATAATGTCTGGTGAAAAATAAGAAAGATATCTTTTTCAGAATCTCATGAATTTTCATATTTATTACATTCATATACTTCCAAAAAATCACTCAAAAATATACCATCGCATGTATTGATTTTCACAAGATTCAGATTTTGGATGATTCTTCTATTTCAAGACATCCCTACCTCAGTTCAGTATGCTGCAACAAGTTATCAGTGTACTGGTTCATAAATTTGTCAGGCAGAAAGTCGTTAGCAAATGCTCTATGCAAAAAGGCGTTAACAGTAAATTGCTTGTTACATGTATATGTAATCCATTGGCTTATTTCATATGAAACCAAAGTAAACGTGATATTTAGGTCCTTCTATCAGTATATTAGGAAGAACTCATAAGATTTTTTTTTCAATGTAGAGGTCATTTACTGTTGACGCCTTTTTGCTTAGAGCATTTGCTAATGACTTTCTGTCAGGTGCAAGATGATTTATGTACAAAATGCAGTGGAGCAGGTACATGTATACAGATATGATGGCTGATTACAGGTAAAAATGAAATATGTACAAACATTTCAGAAATGGCTGACTTGCAGGTTTACATTATGGAACCCACACTTCAGATGCTTCTTAAGTGGTAAAATATTCTATATTCTATCATTCTAATTAATAAAAATTGAGCTGCTAAATGTATTTATGCAGAAAGCATGCATTGGTATTTCATGACAAATTTCAAATGCAATATTCTCCATTATTCAATCTGACATGGTACTGAGAACATGGCCATTTTGATACTCCTCCATCATACATGTACCAGGAGGTAACAACAGGTGGATTTTGACTCACATGCTCTTAGGTTGATATCCACTGAATTGTTCTTGTCATTGCTGATGCTGGTAATTGTCATGGTATACTCCTTTCCAGCAGTAGGTAGATTGTCACATGATGCAGTGTAGCCACGAGAATCATTTCCAGGACTAGATGAGGTTCCCTCATTGCAACTAATGGTGTAGTTGTCTACTTCTCCATCTGGTTTCATCCATGTAGCACTAACTGAATTAACTGTTGAAGGACCTTCCATGGGGTTCACTATGTTCGGTACTAGGAGGGAGGAAGGGGGCGGGGAAGGGGTAAACATGAGAGCGGTTGAGTACATTTGAAAATGAGATGGGTGAAATAATTTATGTCAGGAAAGGCAATTTAGCAGTATATGGGACTGCAAATTTCAGAAAGGTAAGCAATGTAAATTACGATCAAAATGTGTAAGCACCAAGAAAAATAATCGTGATAAAAAATAAAAGTGGAGCACTTCGACTGCGTGCAGTTGATTGGTATGTCTCCGCAGTCTGCAGTCCCATCCAATTTTGTTTAAACTGAAAAGCCTTGAGTTATTATGGTACAGAGACCAAATCAGATTAAGTATAAGCCCTTGAGACCGTTCAACTCTGAAATCTAATTACTTCATCTGTGCCTTACACTATTCTACATGTACATACTGTACTTGACCCAAGTTACAATGAAATCTAATAAGTTATTCTTCAGTATCACTGGATGGAGCCCAAATCAGATTAGGCCCTTTACCCTTTGACCTTTCTACTCCAAAATCTAACCAATTCATCTTGGTATTATACATGTAGTACATACCTGACCCAAGTTTCATTCAAATTTGAGGAATGGTTCATGAGTTATAGCAATAATGTGAGTTGTTAATGGGCAGATGGATGGGCAATGATGGATGTACCTAAGGCACCTTCGGTGCAGAGACATAAAAGAAAATAACAGTTTTGCTAAAGCTTACTATTACCTACACATAATTAAGTGTGTGAGAAATGGGGTGTATTTAGATGAGGAGAAAGCCTGCATTTTTAGCTTTCCATGTTGCCATATTGTGATGCAAAGCTTTGACAATTTACATTTATGTAGCACAAAATATTTGATATCTCAGCAATGGCATTTTGGAAAAAAGGGGGTTTGAAATTAACCCGTGGATGGATACTTATCAACAAAAATCAGTATGGTGGTATGACTACAAACTTCTACGAAACCTGACTACTCTTGTTAAGCTATGACTGTAGAATATTACATGAGTATTGCTGAAAGTTACAATATTTTTACATTATATCAAACCTTTGTAATGGTTAGAGTCTTACAGAGGAAATGAATAGTTTTATGACATATTTTTAACTTCTTGTGAAAATATGACTATTTTCCTACAAAATCATATGAATTTCCATATTAATTAATGGGAATCACTCAAAATATATATGAAGCAATAAAAAATATATTGTTATTTAATTTGGACACGATTCAGAATTTCAGTTGATGCTACAACAAGTTGTGTACTGGTCCAAATTTATGTACAAAATGCGGTGGAGCAGGTACATATCTTGAAAAATATTAACCCTTCTCTACGTAATTTCTTAAATCACATGAAAAAGAAAAACAAAATTCACAAATATACATAATTCCACACAGCAAAGGCTATTTTCCAATGAAAACAAATGAAGAAATATACCATACACTGTCTGTAATGAAGCCTGACATAAAAACTTGAATGAAATCTCCAAACACACATACAAACAAACACATACTTCTAAAGTTTGACAAATGTGGACTCCTCTCTTTTTTCATGATCAGTTTTTAACCCCATACCCACGACATACATTACAATCCAGAATTACATGGTATATGATAACCGTGAAAAAAATGTGTGTTTGATTGACTACATTCTATTGGCCTCTCCCATACCCTACATACACCTTTGGTAACCAAGGACATGCACACAAGATATGATAACTGTGGATGCCAAATAGAGTGACTGTGTAATTTACTACTTCTAACCTTGGACCTACCCCTAACCTATACAAGCAGATCCTCTACACATTTTCTGCTGATTTCTGATCAATTTAGGGTAAGATTTAGTAGGTTACATCCACATTTGACAACCGTGGACATCCACAGTGGGCAAAGTCCACATTTGCATGCAAAAATCCTGATTAATGAACATGATTGAGGGCATTTACAATCGCACACACACATACACACACACACACACACACACACTGTTGTGTGATCTTGAATAATCAAATTCTAACCCGTTGAAGACGAGAGACGAGATATCTTGTCACGAGGTCTAAGATGGGAAATGCCTGTTAAAGCAAAATCTATTGATTGTTAATTGAAATAATACTTACACGCAATAACAGGTAAAGAAGCAGCTTCACTTTTTTTCATGTTGCTAACTGATACCACGTTCATCTGGTATGTTGCACCTGGTGTGTCTAGGTTGGTACAAGAGGCTTCCAAAGTTTCATTTGCTAGTAGTGTGCTTGGGGTTGCTGTTCCATTGCTACATGTCACTTCATACATGTCAACCTCACCAACTGATGAATTCCACGCTACTGTGAAGGCTGTTGTGGTTGCAGATGCTTCTCTCAGTGCAGTGGCTTTCTCTGGAACTACACATTTCAGAAAAAGTTTGGAGAATTGACAAGAAATGTTGCAAATATGTATGAAAAACAGAAATTAAAACATGCCTTTATATAAATTTCAATAAAGTCCAATAAAAACTACTGTCCAGTATGACGGAAGTTAACCTGTTGACTACGAGATTAATGTACTGTGCCCATCCGGTTCCCGTAAGCAATGGGTTAAATGAATCCAGTTTTCCTTGGCACCAGAACAAACATGTAGCCATACATGTACATACCCACAAAGAAACATACGACGGACCAACCAAAGAGTGTTGTGACTTTCTGCTTTCCACCAAACGTATGTTACACTTAAACAGACAAGTTTATACTATTGATATATTGTGCTGTTTCAGGATGTCACACTATAGCTTACCAAAAGTAAAATAATTATTCAAATTGGTGTAGGAGAGATAGACTATTAAGTTAAATATTTTTGGGGAAAAATGTGTGCTACATCACATAGTACGCAGTTTCTGCTTTGAGTGAACATATGCTACATCTAGACAGACA
Source organism: Eucidaris tribuloides (assembly GCA_001188425.1). Lineage (NCBI taxonomy): Eukaryota > Metazoa > Echinodermata > Echinoidea > Cidaroida > Cidaridae > Eucidaris > Eucidaris tribuloides. The sequence continues at coordinate 63,394 of JZLH01S0620441.1, forward strand.
CTAATTTGTAAAACATTAGTCAATCCTGTACCTGAGGGCACCACTGTCATTACAAGGCATGCTCGTCAACAAAAATGCATCAAAGTGGTTGTTTTTCACGGGCAGGCAATGTACACACTTACAGTGAAAAGGAGGATATCAAAATTGCAAAAATCACAATAAAGGGTAAACGTACTTTTAACAGAAGACTTACTTTAAAAAGCGTATCTTTTCAAATTTGAATACTTGTTGGAGGTATTCCGTGATCGAAGAGTACTTGTTCAGGTTTGAAAGTCTATGCTTGAGCATGGCATGGTGTCCACCTTATAACGACAGGTCCCCCCCCCCCCCTATCCAGGGAAAATAAGTTTACACAAAAGAACTTTAACACAATATTGCTACAATAAATAAAAATATTACTGGTTTGCTGGAAATTCCGGAGAACTTTCATCTTTAAGGAGAGTTATTTTGATAAGGCAATTTATTGCAAATTTTGTCAAAATGATGTTTACGACTACGTTCATTGAGCACTGTACATGTAAGTACACTGTACATATACATGTAGGTACATAAAAAAACAACATCACACTTACATGCAGTTATTTGTTCTGTATCCGGATCACTCATTTCATTGCCGCTCACAGAGATGACTGTAATGTTGTAGTCAGCCCCTGGTACTGGTAGATCATCACATGAAGCACTGTAATTGCCATTATCCTCTGCCACTGATGATGCAGTACCACTTGAACAGCTTACTGTGAAACTTTCTACTTCCCCATCAGGCTTGGACCACTGAGCTGTGATAGAGTTTGTGTCTGCTCCCGATTCCATCAAATTAACAACAGGCAACGGTCCTGGTCAAAACAATGAAAATGAAGCCACCATAAATGAATAAGAAAGTAGATTTAGGCCCTATCTGATGGAACTTTTTTGAAGGAAACAAGTGTCAAAATCTGTGTATGAAATCAATAGGGAATATTTCCCTTCTGTGCTGTAACTACAGAAATTTCACGAGTTGCCAACTTTATACAAGAAACCCAACAAAAAGGACTGACTGAAACTCTGACCCCTTGAAAGGGTGAGTTAATCTTCCTCCAACTTTTACTGTTTTATTACTCTTAATCGCTTTGCTTTAGATTTTATTCCTCTTAACATTATAAAAGATAATAAGATTTGTTAACTTCACACCCACATTTATAATGTTCAGCACTTTGCTAACCAGCATTCTTGTTAGCCTGTTGGAGATGATTTGATTTCAGTATAACATGCTTTCTCCATCCATAGACCCCAGCCCGTGATACATGTATCTTGTTCTTAGTTTCCAGAGGGGAAATAACTTTAAACCTTTATTTTTTTCCAGCTCTAATAAAAGATATATTGTTAGTGGCTATTGACTAATCTTCAAAAGTATAAAATTAAATATAATATCAATATTCCTTCGAGTTCTATTACACGTACATTCATGGCAATCCTTACATTTGTAAAACAAAGCTTCGCAAATCAATGTCGTCTGATCTGCTGCTTTTATTTTTTTGGGGGGGGGGGGCCTGTTCTTCCTTGTCTTGTTCTTTTCTTCACAAGAAAGTGATTGTAGTGTAAGGTTTCCTGGAATGGCAGATTTTACCTCATGGTATTCCAACAAAGGCAGGGGATGCTAAACTCCCTCCAGCACAAAGTTCATCAACCCACTAGAGACGATATCATTTCAATACAACAAGTATTCTCCAAAGACCCCAGCCCAAGACACATGTATCTCATTCTAGTCTCCAATGGCTTAAAGACAAGTTTCACCCTCACATCAAGTTGGTTTTAATAAAAGCAGAAAAATGAGAGAAACATATCAGTGAAAGTTTGGCGAAAATCCACCAAAGAATAACAGAGTTATGTTTCAAAGTTTTAAATTTGTGACGTCACATGCGATCAGCTCCCAATATGTCATGTAATACAAATTTCATAAATTGCCATTTTTTAATGGTTCATTATAACTGAATGCGTTTTTTTTTTTCATAGAAGCATGAATGAAATAATGTTTCTGATAATATATTGAATGCACAGGTAAAATAATTTTCAAATTTCTGAGAAAACGGCACTTTCACTGAATTTATATCACATGACATATGGGGAGCTGCTCGCAAGTGACGTCAAAAATTTAAAACTTTGAAACCTCATAATTTGTATTGT
>JZLH01S0620441.1:65603-87784 GCA_001188425.1 Eucidaris tribuloides
AAAAAAAAAAAAAAAAACATAAACATAGGTATCTGTTATTCTTTGGTGGATTTTCGCCAAACTTTCATTTATATGTTTCTCTCATTGTTCTGCTTTTATTAAAACCAACTTGATGTCAGGGTGAACCTTGCCTTTAACTCTTAACATGCCAAAGTCGCAGATCTGCACCACATACAACACATAATGCCCATAGAGGATTAAATCCTATGGCACGTTAAGAGTTAAAGGTGAGTGACATGATTGGGAACACTTGAAAATGCCTCAAAAACCAAATGAGTTGAAATATATACCAACTATACACCAGCTGGAGTGGATCTCCCAGCTGGAAGGATTTGTCTGTAATTTGTTTACTTAAGGAGAATCAAGCATGAACATACCAGTATTATAATTTTATCAGGTCACGATAAAAATAGGACCCATAGAGAGCCACACAGCAGGTTTGCCTACCACCAGTGATATTGACATTAGTTATTTTAGAATGAGTCAACATTTGACTACAAGATTTTCACAGGAGAATCCTTGCATAGTTTACTTAATTCCAGAGTATTTTCAGCCCAAGTTGAGGACTACCCCCAATCATGTCATTTACCTTTAACTTTATTCACAGATCGCCTGCTATCACAAAAAATATAAACAAGAATCCTGCTTACTTGGTCTACCCTGGACAGCATTGCTCGTACTGTTGAATGTTGTGTTTGTTGCAAAAATGGAAATGTTGTAGAGTGCTCCAGACATGAGATCCTCGATCAGATATGTTGTCTCGCCACCAGCCACATCACCCTGCCACTCTACACTTCCGTTTGATGCCAAATACCAGATAACTGTCTGACCAGTAGCTCCAGAGGGCGGGATCCAGGTAACATTGAGTGAGTCTGTGCTTCCAAGGTTGTAAGCAGTAAGGTTTGCTGCAAAATAAGAGATTAAGAAAAATATGTATAATGCTCAAAATGTGACTTCCATGACCATGATTGATCTCCACTTTTTACAGTCAGCAGCGAGTTGATATACAGAAGTTTGAAAGGGGTTTACCAACAAAAGATTTGATTCTATCAACAGCTTTTGGTCGTCCTGGTCTTCTTGAGTCTTCAATTTTCCCCTGAAATATGACTTTCTCAAGACAGCTATTTACAGCTTAGTTACAGCATGCATTGCATATACAGTGTGTCTCAAAAAAAATTGTGCAAGTGAAAACCGCCCTCTTTGGCAATTAGAAAATACTTTTGTGACACAATGCTTACATCAACGTCAAGAGCATAGTCTCAGCTTTCAAATATCGTTAGTTTGGTTCAATTTGCGTATCTTAATCTTGAGATATGTTTCTTTAAAAAGGAAAGAGTGAAATCACAATTGTGCCACTTTTAATACAATCCCTTGTAAAAGTGACACAATTGTAATTCTACCCTTTTGTTATTTACAAGATTTCTCGAGATTAAAGCAAGTATATTGAAGCAAAACAAATGCATGTGAAAGCTAAAGACTTTGCCGCTTGACGGTGATGTAAGCATCATGACACCAAGAGTATTTTATAGTTTGTCAAAGAGGGCGTTTTTCACCTTGGCACAATTTTTTGAGACAGTGCTGCAGCAAGTCCAAAAAATTATACAGTAAAAGGGCCCTCTGGTGTCAGTTTAAATACTCTTTGACATAATGTTTCAATGTCAATTGGGCTACTATCCTTAGTTTCGCAAAATGCTGTTTAATTTATTCGACATTGCTTGTTTTGATCTCAAGATATCTTGTACAACAACAGAAGGGTGGAATCACAATTGGCGTCACTTTTGCGGGAAGAAGGCCTGATGCTATTACTGACTGTAGTAAAAGTGGCACATTTGTGATTTAACTTTTCGTAGTTTAACTGAACATATCATCGGGATAAAGACAGCAAGCTAAACAGAAAAATGGGCATTTGACAAGCTAAGTTCTATGCTGCTTGAGTGATGTACGGCATGACGTGCAAAAAAATGTTTTCTCATTACCAAAGAGGGCGCTTTTGATCTTGCCACACAATTTATTTTAGACACAATGTAAGAATCACAAATATTGGGCTATGAAAGCAAACAATATTAATATAAAATATAATGGTAACCATACTTATGTTCCTCATGTGATATCAATAAAAGTCTTGAATGAGAATAATATGAACAGGGAGGTGGATTTTCAACACCACAAGATCACCTTCTATAAAGAAAAATCTAAAGAAAAAACTTTTAGTACCACTTTTTTACAGTACTTATTACTACTGAAGTGGAGTTACTCTGAATAAGTCTGAAACTACTTCTTAAAATTATAATACCACGGGGGTAGATTTCATTGGTTTACTCTCCGTGGATAGCTGGCACAATTTAGCTCCATGAATAGTAAGAAAAGCATGAGTGTACAATGTGATACAATGTGTTTTTTTTTTCAATTGTATATAACAGAGGGGACAGTCTTCACTAAATCACTCATAAAACTGGTAAGCTACATTGGATATTTTCCTGCAAATTGGAGATTTATTCACAGATTTTGTGTGAAGTGGGAAAACCATGTAAATAAATAACCTTAAAAAAATAATCAATTTAACCTTAAAATATTAATCAATATTCATAACATTATGCTAAAAATAAAATGACATTGTTAGGAAGATAAGATTGTTTTCTCCATCATGCATTGTGTAAAAAGTTATTGTTGTTTGAAGCAGACTGTAAAATCTAAAAGTTGCTCAACACTGCATTGTTGAACAATGCTGAACAGATTAAGAAGGAAAAGGCCTGATACATGTAGATCAAAGGTCCTATACATGTAGATCAAAAATACTGTTTATAAGCATTTGCACTTCATATTTCAAAGAGCTAGTGAAAATGCAGATCTGTTTCCCTCCTAGCAAATTCCACTTAATCCATTGCCAACGAGATTCTGTAATTCCATAGAGTTATCATATGGTACTTCTGGTTCCTGTAGTCAACCGGTTATGATTCCAATCCTTTAATCTCCAAGACGGAAGATTATTGCCCGAACCACCTTTTTTTTATGGGAGACCTAGAAAATGTGTACTGCAAACACGGAATACTCTGCGGTGTGGAAATTTTCGCACATACCGATGATCATGCAAAAATTAAAACATGCAATTGCAAACATTTTCTGGCAAAGCTAATCAATTGATTTTTGCGCCTTTTCAGTGTATGTCGTATTTGTATATGCGTGGCTGGCTGCAGAGGCATCGTTGTGCCGCTTGAGGATGCTTGTTCTGTATTTTGATTCTACGCGAAATTAAAAACACACATAATGTCACCAAACTCTGAAAGTGTAAAAAAAATTAATCGCGCCAAAATGTCTACTTTGCACAAAGCATGAAGTCCCTTGGGCCAGGGACCAGCTCAGGGGGTTCTACACTAGATGTTCTCTTATGAAACCTAAGCTTTGCATGTATTTGGGAAGCATTTTATACCCCCCCCCCCGAAAAAAAAAAAAAAATAATCAGAAAGTGGAGGGAAATACATCTTTAGTGGGAGTAGGCCTACAGTTTGAGCAAAAGAAAATTAAACTCACGCAGGAGATTTTTGGAAAATTCACTCCAAAACAGGAGATTACCTCCTGCTCAAAGCAGGAGAGTTGGAGTCTATACAATTGCTGCGACCTTTTATCTTTTGAAATAGTCATAGTCCCCAGCTTTTAGTTTCAGAGCTATAGACTTTTGAAGTTTCAGTCTAATCAGGCTTTTGGTCTTTTGGACCTTTGATGTATTCCAAAGTCAGATTGGCCATAAATCAAATGTATTCTTAATCTTTGACTTTTCAAGATAGCAAACTAAGTATGATGAGGGGGAATTCCCAGTTTGATTACAAACAATATTAAGATCAAGTACTCGACGAAAGAATGTATTGTTAAAAGATCACATTATGGTACATCACTCACTATGAAATGTTAGATTGAGCAAACAAAAAAGTTGATTGTTAGCTGATCTGTAGAGCTTTACACATTGTTAAAACATAAGCAACTTGTTAGACTATGAGCCTGAAATTCTCCAGAGCAGTTTAGGGGAGGGGTGGTATAACTGAATGAAAGGTGACTCAGTCTGTTGAGGGTTATGATGGTGCAAATAATGTTCCAAAAATAAGGAGATAATTGCATAATTTATGACACCAAAACACTCCCTTGCTGCATATACTTTTTAAACAAAATTAATACCAACAAAATTTTACATACAGTATCTCCTACATGTAAATAACTGCTTACATTTACACATCAACTATGAATCTGGAAAAATTGCTGATTACCAGATATTTTATGAGTTAAGTTTTTCATGTACCTTTTGTTTCATTTTGTTGCTGAAATAGTAGCACAGAATTCCAACTACTCAAACAGATATGTTCGAATTATCTACACTATACATTGTACATGTACATGTGTATTCCAAATATTTGTCAAATATATATTCATTAAACAATGATGGAGAAGTAAAAAGATATGAACATAATTTCAACCCTGATACGACACTACCGTGTTGGTGTTTTATTTCACTGGCACTGAATGATACAGCACTATACCCTACATGTGCCTCAGTAAATTTGTGGCACTGAATGATACAGCACTTTACCCTACATGTGCCTCAGTAAATTTTGGTGACCAAAAAAAAAGAAATTATTCAATAAAATCATCTGCACAGAATAACAATGTACAGTACAATTTGTGTGTCAACACGGGTTATTGGCAGCTTTTTCACATACATGTAAAGCCTGGCTGGTAAATGCTTTATGATGTCCCAGTTCTTTAAATCAATAATATCCCCAAATGTAATGCTCTTTCTCTGTGCCGTGTATTGTTAGAAGATGAACAAAAAAATTAGCCATAAAGTTCACATGAGAGCTGATTGTACATGTATGCTCATCATTCCACTATAGTTCTTTTGAAAGCAGGTAATTTAATTCAGATATAAGGAACATCATTTCAGCAATATTCACAATGCAATGCACTTTGCCCCATGTATTGTTAGAGGATGAACAAATCTAACTAAAAGTAAAATTCACATTAGAGCTGATTATATGCTCATCATTCCACTACAGTTCTTTTGAAAACATGTACATGTAATTTAATTCAGATATGAGAAACATTATTTTCAACAATATTCGCAATGCAATGCACTTTGTCCCATATTGTTAAGGGGATGAAAAAATAACTGAAGTTTGTATGAGAGCTGATTGTACATTCGTCATTCCACTTTATGGGCAATTCCATGATTAGTTACGTTACACTTTATGACAAACTTTACTAAACATTTGGCTCTTACTGTAGAGTCTACATGAATATGCTTTGATATTATTTTTCTGTTTTGGTACTGTCAGTTCTCTAGACTGGCACCTACTTCACAATATCAAGCAAAATCATGAGATATGTTTTAGTGGGTAATAACAAGAACTTTAATTACGGTTAGTTACGTTACAAAAAGGGGATATGGAAAAAAATGACAAGTTTTTGTCCTCAAAGTTTTGTCAACCTGTTTTCAACTGAAACAAACTGTGGCATTCATGCTATTTCTGGTGTTTTGATAAGTCATTTGATATATGTGTTAGTGATAAAAAATCTTTTCATTTTTAACTACAACATCAAAAACATGGTTAGTTATGTTACGTTTTGTCCATCCACACAAATTTACATTTATTCATGTCTTTTTCAGATTTAGTATGCATATGTGGGGCTTTATTACTTTCAAAACAATGAGACAAGGCTGTTGGCATGGAAAAAACTGCAGAATAAATGATGAATTTTCATAAAACAGATTTATTCACACTAGTTCCACATGTGGTATTTCATGTATGGTTCTGATTCTCCTAGAGGATGCTGTTGAAGACATAAAATTTAGAGTAGCAATGATGTCCCCCATTTTTTCTTCATGATTCACACCCATTCAAACCATTAAAATGTAATATGATTTGAGATAGAGCAATTTATATAATTTGTGATTTGTCCAATAATTCATGGAATGCCCATATAGTTCTTTTGAAAGCATGTAATTCAATTCAGATATATAAGGAATATAAGTTTAATTTCCTGAAAGTATTACAGGGCAAAAGTTCAATGGTTCCCACTATGTGAACTTGGGTTAACACCCCTTTGAAGGGAAAGTCCCTGAAATCATTTTATTCGGTTAGTGTCGTTACAATGGTTAGAGTTCAAAGAAACGTGGTTTATTTTGTTTAGTTCCTGAATTGAGTAGGATATACCACTTGTGAATCAATTACATGTAGGTTACATGATTTCCCTACGTCCATATATTAAACATACAATGTATGTACACTGTTTACTGATTTAGGAACAGTGATTTCCACCAAAAGCAGAAAACGGGAACAGAAAATCTGGGAATGACCACTTGTAACAGAAAGTGAGTTTTCAAAACCTATTTTCCTCCAAATTTTCACTTTTTGAGAAGAAAAATTAACACAAAATTCATAAACAGAAATTGAATAAGTTGACCAAAAAAAGCACACATACATGTACTGCACCAAAACAATGTACAATGTAGTATTTGTATTAAAGGCATCGTAACATAATATTTTCATTAAAATATGTGAGCTACATATTCCCCATGCTACTAGTGTCTCTGATAAGGTCTTGCAAAATTGCAGTTCTACTTTAAATAAGTAAAAATGATAGAAAGATCATTCCAGTTTTCCCCCATAGACTGCTGTGTTGTAGAATTTTCGTCAGCCTGAATGTGCCGATTTTTATCGGTACATATTTTACAAACAACAGCATATACTGTAACTGTCTGAGGTTTTGTGTTCTAGGGTGTTAATATGTTGCTTCAAATACAGTCAGATATGTCAGATAGCAAAGTTTGTTAACTTTTGAAGGGAATTCCACAATGTTCTACATAGTGTCTTTAATTTGCAGTTGTCATTTCCTTTTTCCACGAATCAAATTTCCTTGTTATTGTGATCTGATATATTAATAGTCCAGGACTCACAAATACATGGTGACCTGAACTTGTAGAGTTTTGAGAAGACAAGGACATGACGCATGTACATTGTAAATGTGGATTTTCCATTAAAGGCATTTAATGTAAAGACACAGGCTAACATTGTGGAGCTTCAGATTGAAAAATTGTCAAACTTTGCTATCTGATCTAAAAGGTATGTAGTGTTTGAATGGACAAATAAACACCCTCAATACAACAGTTTGGAACTTTATGATGCCACTGGCAAGATATGAATGAATAAACAATTACCGGTAGTACTCTGGCCAAGTACAAAATGCCTAGATCCACACACAGTAAGTTTATGGGAGAAAATGGGCAGATGAATCTGGTCAACTTACGATTTTCACTTTTTAAAGCACTAAATAATCATTTTGAAACAATTTTTTTTTTCTTCACAGCTTCATTTTTAGACCTTATCAAAGACACTTGGTGTATGGAAGATTATGTAGCTCACATTTTTAAAACTGTGGTCATTGTTAGCCTGTGGCTTTAAAGGGACCGTAAAGTCGCAAGTCGTGGGCGTTTGGACCTGGCCCGACTCGGGTAATATTCGGGAATGCCCGTATACTTTCGGAAAACAAGCGCGCACGAATTGTGTGCAATTCCCTATGCAGCACGTATTCACCCGAAGAAAGGCGAACTAAGCCCAGCTGACCCTCATCGGCAATTCTGTTCGCAGCTCCATGATTGTTGTTACGCACCACTGAATTCTGCACTACGTAGCATAGAGTTCAGTGTTACGCACTGCCTTGCAATAGGGGCAAGCGTAAGGTAAATAAACGTACATGGATTACGAGCGGCACGTCCCTTTAACTCTTGGGGTGCTTCATGCCAATGTGCACTGAAAACAATAAGTACAGATTTACTAATCCTTCTTACTCAATTCTTCTCATAGGCTCAGCAAGTCCTTCCATGCAGTTATGAAAAATGGTGTGCCTACACATGTATTGTGCGAAAACTACACATATGAATTGCATAAACCTGAATTGAAGCAGAAGTTTACCTTAAAAATGTGGCAAATTAAGAGCGAACAATGATCAAACTTTTAGGAAACCTGAACTAATCCTCCCACACATAGGAATAGCCCCATACTTTTGTGTACAAAGTAATGGATGGCCTTTCCTATGCAGGCAGGGCACAGAAAATTCCTCTAAAATTCAGTCTTTTACAAAATTATACTGAAATATACGTAGCTTTGATATGGCTTGTCTATGACCTGATAAACATTATACATGTATGTTATGAAAAATAAGGACTCAACATTTTAGAAGTCAGTTTTAATTTTTCTAAACACATGGCATGTGTCCAGCATTTAAATTTTGCAACAATATTTTGTTGCATTGCATTCAATCCACACATAGCAAACTTTGTTAGTTTTTTTCCAGTAGAGGGCATACATGTACATGTATGTGGTCCGTATAGCTACATGTAGCTCTGCTTAGGACCACTTACATAGTAGGTGTGAATCCTCCATGCTTTAATTATCTCTGAAAAGGTCTACTTTAAATGAAGCCCTGGAAAAAATTGTACTTCAAAATGATCATTAAGTGCTTTCAAAGAGTATAAAAGTATGAGTACCCGGTTTGTCACATCCACTTTCCCCAAGACTGCTGTGTTACACTTAAGTACACACCAAGTGCTGATACATTAAAAGCAAGGGACACCCTGACATCAAGTTGGTTTAAATAAAAACAGAACAATGAAAGAAACATATTAATGAAACTTGGCGAAAATCCACCCAAAAATAGGGGAGCACGCTTTCAAATGGACCATGGTGAAAAGAAAGGAGAAAAATAGGAGCTAAATTTAGGAAAAAGTAGGAGAAAAGTAGGACTGTGAATACCTGAAATGACTACTCACTACTCCAGCATTTTATATGATCAATAGCATTTTTTTTATTTTCATGGGAAATGACTACTCACTACTCCAGCATTTTATTTGATCAATAGCATTTGTTTTATTTTCGCGGGGCTTTTACAAAAAAAAGTAGGAGAAAATAGGGGAATGTAGGAGTTTCGGGGACAAAAGTAGGATAAGTAGGAGGAGAGTAAAAAAAAGCAGGAAAAAGTAGGAAAAGTAGGAGCGCTTGAAAGCCTGGAGTAATGAAGTTTCAAAGTTTTAAATTTGTGACGTCACATGCGAGCAGCTCCCCCATTGCCATTCAATAAAGTGCCATTAGCTCAGAAAATTGAAAATGATGTTACCTGTGCACTCAAGGTATTATTGAAAACATTATTTCATACATGCTTCTATGAATAAACCCCCATTCAATTATCATAAACCCATTAACCCATAAAAAAGTGGAAATTCATTGAATTAACAATGGGAGCTGCTCGTATGTGACATCACAAAATGAAAACTTTACAAGTTCATAACTCCGCTATTCTTTGGTAGGTTTTCACCAAACTTTCATTAATATGTTTCTCTCATTGTTTTGCTTTTATTGAAACCAACTTGACGTCAGGGTGAACCTTGCCTTTAAGTCACATAAGATGTTCATTTAGATACTGTACATTTATCTTGTCTGTGACAGCATAACTTACCCAACTTGTGTAATCTCAGCATCTGTCCATTCTAGCACTATTTTGTAGCCCAGGTATCAGTTTGACAAATTTAAATTGTGTCTTTAAACTTTTAATAGACTGAAATTATTTTTCACAAATATAATTAGTGTTGGCAAAAAGTTAGAGGGTATAGAAAATCAGTCCAAACCAACACAACGGTCATAATAAACTCATTTTTTTTTCAATAAGCATTTATGGTGATGACCCATCTTCAGACCTCTTTCAAAACTGACTTTTGCCATCACGGCTTCAGGATAGAAAAAGTACAGACAGTGATTTTCCATTTCAAAAAATGGTCTTTTCCATTTCTGAAAACATGTAATTCCATTTCAACTTGATCTGAAAATGGAAATTCTATTTTGTCATAGAAAATGTACACAGCAAAAAACATGAGTTCCGTTTTCTTTTGCAAAGGTGAATTCCATGAATTTTCACATGAAAAGTAAACAACCAAACCAGATTTTCCATTCCAATTTACTAGTGCATGTAAATGGAACATCACTGTCCCTAAAAAAAAATGTGTGCATGTACAGGACTGGTATCATTACACCATAAATTATTTCAGATTCTGCTTGGTAACACCTGTATACAGTCAGTGTAACTCAATTTGGGGTGCACAAAATTTATGCACATCAAAAACTGAATCTTCAAAAAGTATGGTACACTTCTGATCTCTGTCTACTTGACGATTAGCTCTGTATAATCTATTCAACTGTTAAATGACTTCAAGAGTTAGTGAATTATTATACTTTTTTTACTCATTATTGGAGATAAATGTGTGAAGATTGTACAATTGTACATACATGTATATATATATATACACAAATATTGGTAATTTGCTGATTGTGTCTATTTGATGATAAACACAAAATATTTGCCAAATGTGTGGACAAGTGTGTGATTTGTGGGATTTTAGCCTTCAAACTTGTCCTCAAAATATGTGGTTCATTGTTCTTTTAAATATCATAGTTGTGTGTAAAGTATTTTCCTTTTTGAGTTTCGTAAAAGGCATAGTTTAACCATGTTTCCAGTTTTAAAAGTCAGAGCTACTGTACTCGATTTTCCATGCTACTATAGTATTTGGGACATGGTCTAAAATGAAACAATTTCAGTTCAAAATGATCAATAAATGCCTTCTAAAAGTAAAGTCAATGATCTCCCATTCTAGTTTCGCCAATAATTTGCTATTAAATCTTTATCCCCCCCCCAAAAAAAAACCTAATTCATTTTCTGTTCTGATATTGTCAGCATACACATGCAACCACCTAATGTTTTGTGTTTAGGGTGTTTAACTGTCCATTCAAATGCTATCAGGTACAGTACATGGGTCAGAGATCAAAGAGTGACAATTGTTTTTTTCCAACTTGCATGATGTTAAAAACAGTCCGTAACAGGTGTACTAAACTTTGAATATTATTTATCTATTCATTTATTTATTCATTTATATTCATTTAAGAATTTATTCATTTGTATTTTTTTATTAATGTTTGTATGTATGTATATATGTATGTATACTACATGTTTGTACATGTACTGTATGTATTTATTCATTTATTTATTTATATATTTATTTATTTATCTATTTATTTATTTATTTATTCATTCATTTATTTGTATTTATTTTTCATGTTTGTATGCATGTGTATGTATATTGTATGTATGTACATGTATTATACAGTACACTGTAAAATTTATTTACGTATGTATTTATTTATTTATTTATTTATTTATTTATTTATTTATTTATTTATTTATTTATTTATTATTTATTTAATCATTCATTTCTGGTATATTACATTGTATCAGGTATGTTACTCAGTTTGATATTGAGCATACATGGAGATCTATCCAGCCACATGGCAATTGGTAACAATCCAGGCAAATTTGGTAACTCTATGACAACTTTCATTTAAAAACTATTACATTTGCATGAAGATTAGAATGGTTTACACCTGTGATCATTTATTTTTTAGATGTACATGTAAGTATGATCATAAGCTATGATCATTTGTTAGAAACTGTTATGAAATACTTGTAGGGACAAACTAAAATATGGCAGTTTTAGGGGGGCTGGTAATTTTATGTACATGTGCATGACATGTCATTTTGAGGGGATAAAAAACCTCAAAAAATCATATTCAGAAATATTCCAAAGAGGATGCTGGTATGGATGATGTTTGGAGTTCAAGTGATTCAAATAAAATGTAACTACTTGACCAGAAAAAACATCTTTCCTTAAATCTTGCATTTACATTAAAATGTTTAAAACTATATGTACAAATTTCAGGAGTACATTTTCTTTCATAAATTAAAAAAAAATACTGGTAGGTTTTCATGCTATTCAGTTTTGAAAATGGTACAGTTAATATTTACAGCGCTATTCTTTACGTCAATAAATTGCAAGTGCATTATTTATGATGGAGGCATTTGAAGTATCTGGAGTATTCATTTTTCTTTACTTCATATCCTGTTTAGAATAAGCAGGTGTGGATTTCTATACGGTCATGCTATTGTATCTCTTCTGCTTTCTGATTCAAAAGCATGGCATCAATTGAATCATCGCTCAAGCTGAAACTGCTTTTGTGTATATTGTGCATTGAAACTGGAAAAATATAATGGTTTGATAAATTATATACCTGTATACAGTTCATATTTTGTATTGATTGCTCAAAGGGAAATGTGCGATCACACAGTTCCCCATACAATTATTGAAATGTATATGCACACCCAAATAATTCACCACTACTTCCTCCATATTAGTTTCACGCTACAAGCATACATACAGTGTATATAACTTCAAAGATTGTGTCCATACTTTGCATAAATACCTGAAATGAAGTTTTCCAGTAAATAAGCTAAAGTAAATTACAATGTAAAGATTCACATAGATCTTCATCTCTCACAAATGCAACAGGCACTGATAAAATTTTAAAAAGTCAAATAGAATGTCACTGACTTTGAATCTTATACAACTGTTAAACTTGTTAAATTGCCAGACCTTATTCATGTATTATCGAGTATACAAAGTTGGCTACTGGACCCGGATGTGCCCTGTGTTAACTCTATGGAATTTTCAGAATCTCGGAGGCAACAGGTTAATACCTGCTGATCAAAGCTTACCAGGTGAAAAACTCACACCAGTACAGCTAAATGATTGTCAAATGATCTTTGTTATGGTTGGACTTTACTCACTGTTAAAACTTAGCAGTGTGTATATATGCGTACTGGTGTCAGTGTATTGGAAAGATAGTTATCTACAGGAATTAAAGATTTGTTAGCGGAGATTGACAGAATTTCCATAGGGTTGATCCATTTTAGTTTTAGTAGTGCATAAGAACGTTGCGTTATGCCCACAATGTATGTTGTATCTTTAGTAATTAATCTGAGCAAACACAATTTGTGTGCAAATAAAAAACACAGCCTTTAAATGCAGTGACACCCCCACCCCTTCGCTGTCAAGGGGCAATCAAAGTGTACATGCTAAAGCCCATGTAGTTTTGGTCGATCAGACTAAATCTTTCACGACACCCCACACATCAGAAAACAACATTTACTCTACTTAAATAGCAACAAATTGTTATAGGAGAGCATGTAGTGGTATGGCATATATGGGAAATGTCAGGGGTCGCTCCCGACATTTTACATTCTGAGTAATTTCTCAATAGTGCCACAGTTTCAGAGCGAACAATTTTCAGGGTATTGATAGATCACATACATGTACATTTAGGTGTATTTAAAAAAAAAAATTTAAAAGAATTTCATTTTTTACCATTTACCAAAACTGTACATGTACTTGGGCTTCAACACAACAGTAATGGCCAAAGAAACTTGATGTCTAATATTTGTTTGTGGATCTGCGTGTATATGAAAACAAACATGAATACAAAAATGGGAGGTATATTGTACACTGAACTATATACATGTACGAACACATAAAAAGCCCAACCTTACAAGACAAATTGACAATATGCCATGTCTTGCAGCTGCTGTCATGGAATGGTACCCAGAATACTTAACCTACCAGTACATGAACATGAAATTATTGCAAATCATTAATAATTTGTTTATATTTAATACAACAATAATTTTATTACATTGGAGTAGAACAGCTCCGCACCTGTACACACTCAGCGCTGAGTTGTATTTTTTTTTGTATGTTTATTTAATATTCTTGTTGCTATTAATAATATTATTTATCATTATTATTATTATTATTATTATTATTATCATTATCATTATCATTATCATTATCATCATCATCATCATTATCATTATCATTATCATTATCATTATCATTATTATTATCATTATCATTATCATTATTATTATTATTATTATTATTATTATTATTACTGTTATTATTATCATCATCATCATCGCCGCCACCACCATCAACAAATAAATACTTACTTGGAGGATCGATTGAAGCACTGGCAAGGTTCATACAGCATATCTGCAAACAATGGGAAGAAAAATGACATGAAATGTTACAAGTCCATTCACCTTTCATTCAAATAGCCAAGCTCACTGTGAAAGTGATAGGTTAACATTTTGGAGCTTCAATTTAAAGAATTGTCAAACTTTGATATCTCAGCTATATAGTAGTAACACTTTAGAATACAAAAGTTTAAATTTAAAAAATTTATGCTGCCACTGGCAAGATATGAATGAATAAACAATTAATACTCGAGGCGAGTAAAAAATAGCCTAGATATACAAGTACATGTACACACAGTATGTCTACATGTATGTGAGGAAATGGGCAAGTGAATCCGGTCAACTTATGATTTTCACTTTTTTAAAGCACTAAATAATCATTTTGAAATACAATTTTTTTGCAGGGCTTCATGTTTAGACCTTATCAAAGACACTGGTACATGTAGCACAGGGAATCATGTAGCTCAGATTTTTTTAACTGTGGTAAATATTAGCCAGTGGCTTCAAAGTTGCATGCAGTGGTTTTATATTTTCAAATTTTGCAATTGAACAATCATGAAATGTTTTGCTTCCTGTTACATGTACATGTACTTTAGGTACATGTACAAAGTGAATGAAAATTCAAAAAAAATAATAAACTCTCACAAACTCTTCTTTTTGAAGTCATGTACATGTCAGTCAGTATAAGTTTGCAAGATACTTTTACAACTGCATTCCACATGAACAAATTTTTCTACTTTTGTTAATTTAGATGAGGGATTTCACATTGTATGCATTTCACCCTTTACACTGTACAGTAATTGTAACAACATTTTAATGGAGATTTTAAACAGCAAATTGCAGTATATACATTGGCAAAATGTTACAGCACATGTATTTGTAACTACACATAGGGATGGTGAAAATAATGTAAAACTCATGAAAATCTGAACTTTCTTTTTCACGTGACTGACGTGAGGTCATCTTCAAAAAAGTAAAGAAAAGGAGGAAGAAAGAAAAAAGGTAGAAACAAACTTAACAAACAAAATTCCTCTAATATTCACATAGACCTACATAATTCAGCATGGTCCTTATCCAGATTTCTGTGAAATCCACTTTAGTTATTTGCTGTGTGCAAATCTCACTTTCGCTAGATATAATTCATACCAACTTCCTACACTGTACGTGTAGTCCCGAAATATCAACAGTGAATGTAAACATGAACTTTATTTACATGTAAACGAGCAACTGGTACACCAGAAAATTGAAATACATCTAATATCACCTTGACCATTAAAGATATGTAACACTCAATATGCCAATATGGTAATTGAGGTACGAATATTGACATTGTGGTTAGTATGGAAATCAACATGTCAA
The DNA here is from genome assembly GCA_001188425.1 of Eucidaris tribuloides. NCBI lineage: Eukaryota > Metazoa > Echinodermata > Echinoidea > Cidaroida > Cidaridae > Eucidaris > Eucidaris tribuloides. The sequence goes on from JZLH01S0620441.1 coordinate 80,919, forward strand.
CAGCAAATTTTACAGCATTGCAGGAAAAACCCACAGAGTGGAAGTGGGTTGTTAAAGCCCAAATATAGTTATGGTTGAATATGACAAAATGTTTAAAAACCGAATGAAAATTATGGGGTTTTTTTTCATCATCCGAGAGCAGAAATCACAGCACACACGTTTGTACACTCCATTTTTAACAATTTCTCAAAAATGTATGCGTTTTAGGGGGATGTAATTTTCAAGGCATTACTAGCCAATACATTACTGTATGTCTATTTAAAAACACTATATTAGCAGCAACAATAAATTTGTTAATGTACTGTAAAACCAGAAATGTTCGCGAGCATTTAACTTTCGCGAATTTCGCGAGGAGTCAAGATTCCCGAAACTAAAATGCACGCGAAAGCTTTTGTATACACAACATTTTTTTAACGCCAGTACAAGACTGTGTACTGTACAAATCAAATGACTCAAGATAGTGGTGCGTGGTCATTAACGATGGTCGCAATGCACTTTTACATTTGATAAAACGGTGTTTTAGGGGCATTAGAACAAATATTTTCTATAAATTGTTTCGATAATTTATTAATAAAACACCCAAATGCTTCCTCCTAGCAAATTTTGCTATATTTTTTTTTTCATTCTGAATCATTCGCGAAAGTTTCATGCACGCGAAATGGCTGTCGGCTCCTATTCGCGAAAGTTTCATGTCGCGAAAGTGTTTTCCAGTATATCGTAGGGTTGACTCTGTGAAGGTGTACGGGTGTATGGTAAACTAAGATTATTAAACTAGGATTATGGTTGGGGTAATAAACAAAGACTGAAACTATTTAAATGCAATATTTTTTAAGGACAATGATCACTAACCAATGTACCACTGTAATTAGCCTGAACATACAGTACATGTATTACATGTACTAAAAAAAAAATCTTGAATAACTGCACAGTTAGGAAACTGTTCGAAATGAAAATTATTATATGATCATCATATTTCACTCATTTCATGGTAAATGCTTTCATGGAATGAGGAACCTTTGAATCGCTAAAGAATAAAGTATTTTGAGCTTTTCAATAGAAAAGTGACAAAACTATCATTTCCAACTACACTGTTTACAATAATAATGGGCAGTCATCCTAAATTTTATGTGATGACTCACCAATTGAAATGAGGTAATAAAATCAAATCAATTCTGGCTTTGGTAAAATGGGTCTCCATACAATTACCAAATGTAGAACACCTTTGCCAAGTCACTTAGTGCAAGCTGCAGTGATAGTCCCACAGCAATAACATGTGGGATTAAAAGAACTGATATGTATACTAGCACAGTTTTTATTATGAGATCCCAATCAAATTTATATTGCTCTATTAAATTGTATTCAAATTTGAGAAATGTGAAGTCTCTGAGACTAAACTTTTTATGTACTGGTATTTACAGTAATTTATTTCATTTGTTTATTTATATTTATTTATTTATTTATTTATTTATTTATTTATTTATTTATTTATTTATTTATTTATTTATTTATTTATTCATTTATTCATTTATTCATTTATTTTATTCATTTATTCATTTATTCATTTATTCATTTATTCATTTATTCATTTATTCATTTATTCATTTATTCATTTATTCATTTATTCATTTATTCATTTATTCATTTACATTTAAGCAAGATCATTCAGCTGGCCCTTTAACACCGCAACAAGCAGTAAAATAAAAATAACTCTCAAAAATATAATTCCTGAAAGGACAGTACTACTACTGTACTTTGTAATTCAGGGTGACAATCAACAATTGGTTTCTTATTGGCAAGCAATCCTCTATTCAATCCTTTTTTTTAATCCCATGATCAGTTTGCTTGCTGTGAATTTCCCCAGTTTTATTAAGTCCCCCCCCCCCCTCCCCTCAAAAAAAAAACTGAAAGCCAATGGGTCAGTCCATGGGAATGGGGCAAATAAAATACAGCAATTTAAAGCTTGTCTATTACACAATGAAAACCAACTCATCTTTTGACAGTTTTAATGAAGTGAACTACATGACTGTCCTACCATGGAGCTGTACTGTAGTACTAGAATCATGTCTGCTTCAGTTAGTAATCTGTAATAAACTTGCTTTGATATTTAGTTCTTATTTACACTAAACTGTAAATGTGTTCCTTGGAATGACATCAATCACATTAACATTAATTACCACGATGCTCAAGGACTTCTGTCGCAACTTACATTTGCATGGCTGAAATTATTAATAAATGTTACTGAATCAGTGTCTCAGTTCTGTGTCACAAAAGTTGACCCAACCCAACAAACTGACCCCAATTCTCCTTTTATGTTAAAAATCTATCCACATGTAAGTATTTTCCAATTCCCTGGAAGACAATAAATTATCTCTGGTGTGATATAAGTGGCAAATTATTTTTTTTTCATAATTACGGTTATAATTCTTATGAATGTAATATTTCTATGTATTTTTATAGAACTTTAACCCTTTGAGTTGCAATGAAATGGGATTACGAAAATAAACAAACATGTAATTTTCCCTCATTATCTTTATCAATTCGATTTTTTATAAACCTAAATAGCAATAAACTGACAATGAGTAGATCATACATGTACATGTATGTAAGTGACTTTGTGTGTGTGCAAACTTCCTCCATGTCCATGTATTGTAGGCCCCTAAATTCCTAATACTTTATTGGACCACATGTGAAAGAAAGAGGAAGAATATTTCACAAGTTACATCTAAAAGTCACACTGAGTACAAATTCTATGATACAACAAAGTGGGGATATTTGACAAAAGATCTGAAAGTAACATTGAGTACAAATACTATAAATACAGTGAAGCGTGAAATTTGAGAAGTTTAACCACTTAAGTTCTGGTTAATTCTTAATTGTTAATATGCTTTACTTCCTGCTATTTCTTCATTGCCAAACAATCACATTAGCATCATATGCAATCAACGTGGCAATTATGCCCATTTAAGGCAATGGATTAAAGGATCACATTTGACATAGCCATATCACATTGATTATGACATAAAAATACTTTATACAAGTACATGTAGGTGTGTCTTCATTTCCGATAACAAGCAAATTTAGAGACAGTGATTTTCCGTTTCAAAAAACGGTCTTTTCCATTTCTGAAAACCTGTAATTCCATTTCAACTGGATCTAAAATGGAAATTCCAGTTTGTCATAGAAAATGTACACAGCAACAACATTAATTCCATTTTGCAAACTAAGGTGAACTCCATTAATTTTTGACATGAAATGTACAATAAACCAAACGAATTTTCTATTTCAATTTACCGGTAAACGAAAAATCACTGTCCCTACAAATTAATTTAATGGTTGTATTCAAACTGACCACAGAATTTACCCAAAGCCCCATTTGGATTAGAAACTCTAAATCTCTACTGTATCCTAATGCCTACCATTACATTGCACATACAACAAGAGGTTGGATTAATGACAAATGATAACAGATAATAAGTAAAAGTTAATTTGTAATCCAATAACACATACATAGAGTACTTCACGTAGTATTGCGAAGCAATTTTTAATATTGCATTAGTACTTCGATTCTAAATTTCAGGTGTGAAGGATATTGTTTCCTCGGGATTTTTCATAAAAATAGTTTTCTGAGAATGTTTTTGAAGATTTCTGGTCGGCAAGTTTTGTGTGCAATGAACTGATTGAATGATACCAATCTGAACAAGTGTTTCTACATGTAATTCTGAGATTGATAGTACTTTGTTGTTTGACTTTTGTTAATTTTGTTTTAGGGGGTTATGGCGATTTATATCACTAATAATGAAATACATGTAGTTACAACATATATGTTTTCATGAAAATTACTCACTATTACTGCTGCGGTAAGTAGGCCTACAGTACATGTACATGTATGTTTTACATATAGGCTACTTTTGAACCAGGGTTGCCATTTGGCCTTTTTCCGGCCAAAAACACAGAATTTGTCCGTTTTTTAGATCGTTTGGCCGGAAAGAATTCAAAGTGCCGGCCAAACAGCTTTTTGGCCTTTTTCACTGACCTATAAAGAAATCATTATAAAACCCTATTTTCCGCGGATTTTCAGTCAAATATGTGCCACAAGGATCGAAAAGTAGTGGTGTGCATATATTTCACGTGAAAAATCATGTGAAAAAACCACGGCACTCAAATTTTCGGCTGCAGCAGAGGTTTCAAAGGTGTTATAAATTGATTACAATGTTATTTCTAACCAAATCTAGGCTATGGTGCCCGTAAAATGCATCAATTCCGAATTTGGCCTTTTTTTCACTGAATTTGGCCCGTAATTTGGCCTAATTTGGCCATTTGAGAATCGAAAAACCTGGCAACCCTGTTTGGAACCAAAATTCCACTTTCATCAATTTTCAATTTTATTTTAAGAGTTCCTTTCCCATCGGAGATGTACATGTAGGCCTATACTGTAATTTAACCCAGTACTCAGTTACAGGCCTGCCTAATTTCCCCTAAAGAAATGAAAAACTGCCAAATGTGAAGTTTTAGGAGGTAAACACCAAATGACAACCCTGATCTGTCACTGCAAAGGTCATCATAAGAGAGTAATAAGTTTGTGGGTAATGCGTCATCTAAGTGGGAGTCAACAGAGACAAAGGAAGCTGCAATGAATACTCCAAAACAATCCATCTAAACAACTTTACCTGGAATTTGTTGACTCAGTTCAGTCCTAACGCACAAGATCAGGTGCATTCAAGGCTGGTTGGCTTTTGGACGCCCATCAGTCCTTGACAACAACTAGTCCATAATGCCTGGCCAGCAAACACAGGTACATACCAGGTTACAGGCTATGATTCGCACACTTTGGTAGAAGGAAGCTCAAGTATAGTTTGGTCATCAGAGTCAGACCTAACATGTTGTCATCCTTCACAAGTTCCATGTACTTTAATCCTTTGATCTATAATTAAAAATAGCCGATAAATTCGGGGTCCCGCCCCCCCCCCCCCGAATTTCATTAACAATAAAAAAACAACACGACTAAAAAAGCTTATTATCAGCCATCCCTACTGTGCACAGCACCCATGCGTTCTTACATCACATTCAGGGTAAGGGCTACGCAGTGATGATGATACTGACATGATCCTTTCCAAAGTCTCGGTTTTGGTAGAAGAAGCTAAAACTAAGTTTGTTATCAAGTCAGACAACATTTTTGTCAGTCCTTCAGCAAAGTTCATGTATTCATGGCATGCCAAGACACAGAAAACAACATCAAAACACGAAAACTGCAGGAGGGGGAGGGGCACTACCATACATGAGAAATGACACTTCGACCTAACAAATATCCTTCAATCCACATTCCAATCTGAAAAGAATACCCTTTAAGTAAGCCTCTTAGTTAACGTTATCTTTTTCCTGATCTTTCAATTTGATACCCTTTCACTGTACGAGTATACAGTATCATTGCCTGTTCTAAAAACACCGCTTTCTACAGTATTAGCAGTAATCTCCAAACACACACACACACACACCACACACACACAACACACAACACACACAGAATTTACATGCCTGCAGTTCATCCAACTCTCCATCCTGCTGCAGTAAACTGACCACCCACTCAATAAACCAACCGCATTTCATTGGCCAAGGGAAAAAAAACACAAGGTGCACCGGTGGCAGGTGATGCCCCCCCCCCCCCCCCCCCATGGCAAAGGCCCCAAATTGAAGAAAAAAAAATCCCTCCTAAATTGCCAGGGTTTAAAAAGAGTATCTGGAATGCACTGAGAGAAGCAAAATAGCCCCCGAAATTTAAAAAAAACAAAAAATAATAAAATTATAATATTATAAAATTTATAAAAATTATAAAAAAATCTATTTAATTTAATTGATATCAGATGCACCCGGTCTGGTAAGGGGAGGAAGGTCTGCGGACCACAGTTATTAGGTTAACATTTTTCAAACCCTGGCAGCATGCCGGGTGCATCTGATATCAAGATTTATATTGCAATGTGTTTTATTGTAATAAATTCTTTATTTTTATCTGTATATATATATATTGAATGCTGCCGAATAAAATAATAATAATAATAATAATAATATTTTTTCCCTGTGGTACATGATCTTTGACCTTTATTACCTGCAGAAATAATGTACAGTGTAGCTCACTATTACTGTACCATAAAACCACACTGCCCTTGGTCACTACACATACAGTAGTACACATCAAATAATAAGCCTGGAATAGGGAATTTATGCAAAGTTTAGTGACCTTTGAGCTTTGACCCTTGATCTTTAACTTCATCATGTGGCAGAACTACATGTACAAGTGCAGTACTTTATTCAATGAATGTTCATGTACAATGTAATTACTTACTAGTAAAGAGTCTCAAATGGATTAAACTAGTATTGCCAGTCATCAGATAGCAAACATTAGCCAAACAACATCATATTGAAAATTGTTTAAAACTGCAGTGCATCAACAGGAAACAGATGTACAGGGGGACTCCGACTCCCAACGCATGTATAACAATGTTTTCAGTTTTTAAAAATCTGAGCGACATGATTCCCCATGCTATCAGTGTCTCTGATACAGTCTAAAAATGAAGCCCTGAAAAAAATTGCAGTTTAAACAATCATTACAAGTGCTTTAAAAAAAGTGAAAATCATTGACAGACCATTCCAGCTTTCCCCATAGACTGCTGTGTTGCAAAATTTCTTATTGGCTGAGAATAATTAATGTGCCAATTTGTATCGGCATATATTGTACGTTAGTGACAGCATATCGGTCCGAACTGTTGTATTCTAAGGTGTTAATTTGTCCATTCAAACACTGTCAGATATGTCAGATAGCAAAGTTTGACAATTTTTTTTAACCAGTCTTCCACAGTGTTACATGTATACAA